>JAMKCH010004278.1:0-105003 GCA_023653785.1 Ophioderma brevispina
TGCTTCAGGAGTGTGTATAATCATTCTATTGATTCAGTTTCTTATCAAATATGTCGTTCTTTCGTTTGTCTAAATGAAGAGGAAATAAGTAAAAGATTGAAGAAAGGGGTTGTTGAAACAAAATGAGAATATGGCACTAAACGTATTAACAAAATAGTATTCATGTTGTAGAAAAGATAATGCGATACGACACAATCCTTAAAATACATGTCTCTGTTAAATAGAAAACCTAAATGCAAAATAACAAATTATAACAAAAGGCATGCGTGTGATGTTTTATAATCATGGGTTCATCATTTATAGTCTCACAGCAAGGGGTCGAAAAAGGGTTTTGTTTTACCTTAAATTGGCGCATGGTCAAGTTAATAACAGATCTGTAAATGTTGAAGCGACAAGTCTCCAGATTTGTTATTTCTAAAATTATATATATGGTGTACTATTTTAGGCAGGGTTTTTTCGGAGAGGACACGTTTTGATGAAAGTCTGACTTCTATATATTTGCCAAATATTCAAACATGTGATAACTAAAAACTGAACTGTGTGGCATTTACAGTGCATAATATTTTTATTATTATTTTGTTTGTTTATTTACTTGTTTGCTTGTTTGTTTGCTTGTTTTTAAAGAAAACAATATTTTGTTTTGGCTCAATTTTAATTATGCAGTGCCAGTGTAGAAGTAACCATTGTCCGGCGTACTCATAGTCCGGGAACAATGGTGAACAATAGGGCAATCGATTCAGTTGACTCTTTACGCAACATTAGTTTCACGCTTTATTCCGTTATCGTCTATGGAGCCCCCGGGACTATGGCTCCTACCGGGCTTATTGCTTTCACACCGTTGTTGAAAAAGGAGATATGCGTCGGCAGGAGGGAACCATAGTCCGGGCTCCATAGAGGACAAACGGAAAGTAAAGCGTGAAACTAAAGTTTGCGTGAAGAGTCAACGCATCGAGAAGAGCCCTTCTTCACCGTTGTAAGGAGGGACTGTTGAGTCCGGAGGACTATATCTCCTTCCACACCGGGATAGAATTCGGAGGATAAGGACATTTTGAAGGAATATCCACCTGCTTTCATATCAAAGGTACAATTCATTAAATTGTGACAATCTTAAAAGATTTTAGATTGAAAACCAACATGTTTCAATTTGCTCTAATTCTCGCTAATACAGCAATAATTACTTAAATATACACAGACATAAATAATTATTTAGAAGTGATACATGATATACATATGTTGGTGTTTATTAATCATTCGAACAGTTTATTCGCGGTCAAGCAGAGCTATCAGTAACCGGGGCTAGGCATGGTAACTTTTAAATAAAATTATCATAGCATAATTCTCAATGCGACCCACAAGTTGCTGCGGTTACTCATGATTGTAAAAAAAATACAAAATTTTAATTCAAATTCATATAACACCTTATTTGTTATTTTTTAGTTGAATTCCTGGTAACTTGTTTTGTGAAATATATCTTTAATCACCGTGACACATTAATAGGTATGCAGTATAACAGGGATGATAAGTTTTTATATAAGTTTGTAAATCGCTCTCTCCGGGACAAAGCAGACGATGAACCAACAAAATGCAGCTGAGAATTTTGTATGGTGCGGACAAATGGTGATGCCGTACAAAAAACGGACAAAACTAGAGGTTCATGCATAATTTAGGTTCGTGCCAGTGGATTTTGGCTGTTTTTTTGAATGGGAGTCTAACTTTAGACCTGGGTTTAAACCAGGGTTAGTCCTACATGAGTGGACTTTTTTTACTTCCAACTTATTCTAAAAATGTGCAGTAACAGGTGAGAATATTCCTCACAAAAAAAAAAAAAAAAAAAAATTATTCTGCAATAATGGGTCGCGAATGCATTTTCGTATTAAATCAAGCTGTTTTGGTTAATAGAATAGAAATAAAGGGTTTGCAGTATCATCTGTGGGCTCATAATGTATCCTCGGCCAAAAAAACTTTAAAATAATGGGCGGCTGCGCCTCGCCCATTATTTAGTTTTTCCGACCTCAGACACATTATTCGCCCATAAATGATACTGCATCACCATTTATTTCTTAAATCATGGCACATTTACCTAGGTATGCATGTATAACAAGGATAGTTTTATATAAGTTGTAATCCCTCTCTCCGGTAAACAAGCAGACGAATGAACCAACAAAATGCAGCCTGAGAACTTTGTATGGTGCGGACCAATGGTGATGCCTGTACAAACAACGGACAAACTAGCGCGTATCATGCATAATTTCAGGTTCGTGCCAGTGAGACTTTGGCTGGTTTTTGAAAGGGAGTCTAACTTTAGACCCGGGTTTAAACCAGGGTTAGTCCTACATGAGTGGGACTTTTTTACACTTCCCTCCAGCTTATCTAAAAATATGTGCATTAACAGGTTTGAGAATATTCCTCCTGAGGGACCATAATAGCCCATCCAGATAATTGTCACCTGTTACTTTAACTTTCACGTCTTTTGAAAGGAAAAAAGTCCCCTCATGTAGGACTATACCCTGGTTTAAACCCAGTCTTAAAATTAGACTCCTTTCAGACTACCACCCAGGGTTTTAATTAACTAAAGGTAACTGAAAATAACCCTACCATTTTGGGTGTTAGGTTTAGGGTTAAATGGACGATGATTAAAATTAGGATCACAGAATTGGGGTTAGGTCTGGGGATCATGTGGTATAAGAGTAGGATTATCGCTAAGTCCCGTGTCCAGGTAGCCCCAAATAATCAGCTGTCAGCAGATCCAGAGGCGTGTGCACTACCAGAGACTCCGACATTCCTGGCGCACTACGTTCCAAGCTTCGCTCATGCGTCATTAGCCAGGATTGCATCAACCTTTCAGGTAAAATAACCACTCGTGAATTGGAAATAATGATATTAGGAGGGATAGAAGTTTACCCTAGACCCTTAAAGTAACAATACAACATTCCTATGACAAGCGCCCTCATTTTTTCTCAACCATGAGATTTTGTTGTTAATGAACGTTAACTAAACCTCCCTCGAAGTGGTTTAGCTATAGATGATATACATGTCATAAATAATTAATTTGTTAAATTAAAATGAGCCAGTTCATCCAGGTAAAAGTTATTTCTTATCAAGCGTTTTTGTGTTATTACTGTTTTGTTGTTGTTTTGAATTTTTTATTAAGAATTTGTATTTTGGTTGATTTTACCAGGTTTTGTTGTTCTTGTTGCTATTGCTGTTGTTTGCTGCTACTGCTATTGCTGCTGGTTGTTTTGTTTGTTTTGGTGCTCCGGGGCTATTGCTGCTGCTCTGTTTGTTGTTGTTTGTTATTGCTGTTGCTTGTGTTTTTGTTGTTGCTACTGCTGCTACTTGCTATTGTGTTGCCTTGTTGTTATTGTTTGTGTTGTTGTTGCTACCTACTGCTAATCTGCTATTGCTGCTGTTGCTGGCTGTTGTTGTTCTTGTTGTTCCCCCCCCCCCCCCCCCCCCCCCCCCCCTTTTTGCTGTTTATTGCTGCGTTTGTTGCTGCTGTTTTGTTGTTGCTTGTTGTTGTTTGCTGCTGCTGCTTGCTGCTGCTGTTGTTTGTTGTTTTTGTTGTTTGTTGTTGTTGTTTGTTGTGGTTTGTTGTTTTGTTATTATTGTTATTGTTGTTGTTGTTTGTTGTGTTGTGGTTTGTTGTTGCTGCTTTGCTGCTGCTGCGTTCTGTTATTTGCTGTTGTTTTGTTGCCTGTTGCTCTTGTTGTTGTCGTATCGTCCGTTGTTGTTTGTTGCATTGTTGTTATTTTACCGATATTTCTTTATTTAAAGTGGGGTGACCCTATCAACAACCTCGACCCCCTCCCCCCCCAATTACTCCATCAAATGGAGATTTGGGGTATCAGAAATAAAGTTTTTTTTCTTCTCTTCCTTTTGATTTTCTGACATCCATGTGGTATACCACCTAACATACACTGGCCTATGGGCCAATTTGTGCTTATACTAATCCAAACGGCTTGATCGATTTAATAATTAAAATTTGTAATCAGATGGTTTTTGGTGCCCCATGAGCGAGAACATCATTGAAATCGGATTATAGTCGGTCCACCCGCCTTTTAAAAAGCAAATCAAAGAACACTTGTTTTTTTTTTCGTATTTCTCCTGTGCCAATTCCAATCAGTTTTCATTACCACTATAGGCCTCATGTAATTTGAACTAAAGAAATGCTATATAACACAATATGAATTACCAAGTGCCCCCCACTACAATAGTATATTTGAAACCCATCGAATTCGCACGTTCACCCCTACCACATCACACCCTAATAATTTAACTAAATGGTCATCCCCTATGGCTCAACTTGCCCAGGTCGACAATAATGATCAATTTTGCTAATATTTTGTCTCCAGATTTAGTTGCCCTAGTAATTAATAGGGGGAAACTTGTTACATACCACTCGTCACAGGAAGGTTCCCCTTCTTCCCGGCACTAGTGTTTAGTTTTGGTTTATGGTAGACCGTATAATTACAGTTGTCCGGGACACAGACGATAAGGCTTATGGCACGCTCAATATCACCCTCTGGCTATTTTTATTGGATCACGTTTGGTGGCTACTGGGTGAAAAAAATACGCGGAACAATAAATTAACAAATTTGTTTGCTTCTTTTATTTGTTTTATTTTGGAAATCTTGTTTTGAAATATAGGCGGGAGAAAATAATTGCATTCTACAAAAAAGTAAACAAAGAGGTTTGTTAATATTCATTTTCATTTTAGCATTTTAATTGAGCAGAACACGGCAAACCAAAAAAAAGGAATTGATGAAACAATTAACCTCACTGGTACTGTACAACAACTTTATAGGTTTAATTGGATAAACAGAGTTTTTGCCCCAGTGCCCTCTTTACTTAACTTCTTGGGTGTATAGCTTTAAGTTTTCTTGGCTCACAAACAATGACGTAATGTCTGGGACAAGTAGCAGCAACCCCCCCCCCCCCCCACACACACACACCCACGCACACACAAACACACTAAAAAAAAAGACAAAATTGCCTTGATGAAGCCACCGGTAAAAAAAATTGCAATTTTCCTTCCCGTAGTTCTGTAATTGTATGTGGCCTATTTTTGCATTTCTTGTGACCACACCTGAATTTCAATTCAAACTAGAGCAACTTGCATTCTACTAGTAATCCGAAAATAAATAATCTTATGGATAACGATCCATTCAGGATACAGGTCGAAATATTGGATCTATCACTATTCATGTCAAGTGAGCAATGAAGGCCTTCACTTCATTTAACAAAATCACATTCCCGCTTCATTTCATCTTATTTTCTGGAGAAAAAAAATAAAAAGGAATTTCATCTTATATATCTAAAAATGTTGGATTTCACCCTGAAAATTAAGTTGTCTAAAAACTTCGATGAGCTCGTTAATCGACGATAAACCTGCCATTTCTCTGATTTACTTAGTTTATCAACTTGATACATCTAGATTTTCGAGAAAAGTCCCAAATATGAATTAATAACCCAGTTTATCGTCAATATTTTGGGGCTTTAAAACCTAGTTTATGGATTCGAAAAATCTAGTGGACCCAATTTGAAACATAGTTTTTTTTGTTTATCCAAATTAACAAAACCCTATAGCTAATCAAGTATATATAAATGTATATCCATGTTATGATGTATGTCTTGATGTGGAAACACACTAAACATTATTTTTTTAAATAGTTTATCGAGTTGATTTATCAAAAACGAAACTAAATATCAAGTAATACACCCAGTTTCTCGGCTGATATTATGGTTTTAAAAAACAACATTTCTTGTGATGTTTACCTATAGTTTACATATATGATTCTAAAAGTCGGCTGTAAAATGAAATGATAGCGCTTTAAACTTCCATATTTGGACTAATTGCAAGGTCAGAGGTCAAGAACAGATTCAAGCACGATAATAACTTCTTAGAAAGTGAACTGTTTATTAACGTATGGTAAATGCTCCTTGTGTAAGTTTTTTTTTTATTTCTTTTTCACGAGTAAAATCAATTCATTATGTTTGGCCTACAGGACATAACACATAAGTGAGTGCTTTTGAATAGCCATATCTCAGGAACCACTGGCATAACACTAAGTTTGTTTGGACTTATTTGAACACATTTTGATGTTAATTCCAAATCACGAAAGTACATAATTTAGATTTTTTGGAAAAAATAACAATTTTGATTTCTATGCAATCTATCGCATGCAGACCTAGAGGGTTATGTACGTAAGAGTCAAAGGAATTTAAACATTTGAAAGGTCCCGACCACCATAATTATATTAGCTAAATTATATTTTACCATTAACTTGTATGTTTATCCGTTCATTTTCACATTCAAGCAATCTGTTTCTTATAGCAAAAAGTGTACTGATTGTTTCAACGACCAACAAAACAACAAGAGTTATTTTCTTTTGCAAAATTTATTACATTTAGGACGATCGGGTTGGTCGATAACATGGTTTTGCCTAATGTAATGGAGACCCCAGATGTTTCTCGAATTTGTGTAATTCTTGACTGGACTGAGAGAGAAATGGCTCCCTCACGATCATTTTAGGGAAACAGCAATACCGCCATGTCCTGATAGATAGGTAGAAAGCGCGCTCCTAAACAGTTTTCTCATTAATGTTTCTAAAATGATATCAAAATGTTAAATCGCGTGTCTCACGAAGGGGTGAAAATTACGTTCTTATTTAACAACATTATACTTTTTTCTTTCTTTTTTTTGGGGGGGGGCATTCTATCAACCTTTTTTTAATTACGTTTTTATGTTTGCTGGCATAACAGTAGGCCGATCCAGGATCGGTTTTATATGATACGGACGCTCCTAACATGGCCTGTGGCGGATTGGGAAGAGTCAGGGGTTTTCACCATACTCTTATTCGAAACTATCTGCGATGTACATATGCATGGAGTTGACTCGCTGTACACGGGATAGACGGCTTAACGCCCCCTCCGAAGGACGGGATGCTTTCATGATTCATTTGCCCAATTCAGAGTGAGCCATGGAAGAGAGCGGTATTCTGGTTTTAATCAATAGCTGGTATACAGATCAAATCCAAAACTGAGTACCCGAATAAATCCCAGCAAGTGTCCACACCGGGATTCGAACCCGGAAATTTTGGTACATTTGCGCCACAGGCAAGCAACCTAACCACTGGACAACGCTCTCCCACAATAAATGCGTATGATTTTAAAAACTATGCGAGATCTGGGTATATTTTCATCGCGAAAAAGTAACAGTTCTGGTTATTTTACCCCAAATCCAAGCGTTTACAACCCCGTACACTCATCCGGTACTCCTGGCACAGACAGGCTATCATAATACAGGCTGCAATAGTGGGATTTTCATTCGTGTTGGACCATATACTACAGTGAGGGAGTACCTCCGATACTTGAGCAACAACGTCAGTTGCGGTATTTTTGTCATTTTAAATAACACCTTCTGTTCTTTCTTTGCGGTTGTCATTTTGTGACCCCCATGTCAGAACTGACATATCTGACATATCAGATCACACACCTAATCCGGAATACCAGTAATAAATGTAGGTAATGGATGGGCGATAAACTATTAATGTTAGTCTCGTCAACGTCGACGTACACTTTAATCTAAACACAGAAAAATATTGTTTTAACAGACCACCAAGGAGACTAAGTCAATATCATTCGCGCGGGAGATCCTAATCGGGGATTCCGGGAAAATTGCGCGTCCAGCGCCAGCTTGAGGTAGACGTTTCATTAGAAAGAGATTCCCATGGGATGGCGAATGAGGTATTACACTTGATTCTCTCATGCGCTGTACGACGTTGTGGCGTAGCGCTTGACGGAATGAATGGTGATTCTCATTTGCAATCAAGGACTTCTATATTAAACATCTACCCAGGCTGCATCTGCATTAGTCCTTGTTCAGACGTTGTTCATGTTCCTTTATACCTGAAATGTCCGGGGGAGGGGGACGGCCTGATCCTCGATACTAGAGTTTGGGCCCAATTTTGGAGGTTGCCGATCTCCTGTGGAGCGCTACTCTATGAAAAAAATTCCTAAATCGGCATACTATGCCTTGATTGATTTCTCCAAAATCGCTTGAAATTCCTTTCAATTTTACCATACCGCAAGAGACGTCATTTAATCATTTTTGTTTCTTCAAAACTTTTTAATTCGTAGAAGAAATTTGGAGAGAATGCATTTTTGAAAATTCAATTTTTCTCGTCGCCATTTCAAAAATCCCTTGACTGCTGAGAACGTAATTATTCAAATTTATGTTCAATTCTGCATGTATTGGTGTCCTACCACGCCTATCACGACTCCACGAGGTCCGAACGTATACAAACGCACATAGACTACGGCGCTCATGGCACACAACGTATAACCCCACGTATTGGATCAGAACCTTGCCTCATATGGAACCACATTTTTATCAGAATCCTTTCCAAGACCTGATTGTCATAGTTGATCGCACTTTTTCGTGAAGTTAACGTATATAGGATTCGTTTATGGGTGGTACTTTTTGCAGCCAAACCGTTTTTCGCACAGTTAGACAGAAAAATGACCGTATGGTCGTGAGCCTTTAACACCATAGAGTCTATAAACATGTTTACTGAGCATTTATAGAGTGCTAATTATTCAGAATTGCATACGTGTTGTTACGCAGAGATACCAAATCCCGCCCACTCCATCCCACCGTACATTCTAGCATCCGAGATTTTTGAAATGGTGCGAAAATTTAACTTATAAAATGCATTTTTCCTCCAAATTTCTTTCTTTTTTTTTTTTTTTTTTTTTAAGAAATTGTTTAAAATGTGTTTTTTGGCCGTAATGGTAAAAATTGAAGGAATTCATCAAGGCGGTTGTGGAGAAATTCAATCAGGCATAATAAGCCGTTTTAGGGGGAGGGGAAGTTCGATTTTATTTGGCAGCCACTTCGACAATTCGGAAAATTAGCACTCTGTATAAATTCCCAGTAAACATGTATAATAGATTCTATGGTGTTTAAAGGCTCATGGTACGGTCTTTTTTTCTGTCATAACTGTGGCGAAAACGGTTTTTGCTGCAAAAAGTCACACCCATAAAAACGATCCTATACGTTTAATTTTCACAAAAGCATGCGACAATAGTGACAAATCCAGGTGTTGTAAAGGAATTTGAGCAAAAATGTGGTGCGCTATGAGCCAGTTCCTGTCAATACCGTCGGGTATACGTTGTGTTACATGAGCGCAGTAATCTAGGTGCGTTTGTATAACGTTCGTACGTCGATAGGCGTGGTGGACCCAAGGGGGAAGCAAATCTGAGAATAAGACTGAAAATTGAATTAAATAACGTTCTAGCAGTCTAGGGATTTTGGAAATGGCCCCGAAAATTGAATTTTCAAATGCAATTTTTTCTCCAAATTTCTTCTACGAAACTAAAAGTTCGCAGAACAAAATAGCTTAAAATTATGTTCGTCTTGCCGTAGGGTAAAAATTGAAGGAATTCATCACTGCGGTTTTGGAGAATCAATCGGGCATATTAATGCCATTTTTGGATTTTTTTTCCATAGGCTCCACATACCACAGTAGCTCGGCAACCCTAAATCCCAACTCTAGTATCGAACAGCAGGCGTCCTTCCCCCCTGGTTTCAGGGATCTTTTTTCCATAGAGCTCCAAGGAGTCGGCAACCTCTAAAATCACAAAGCTAGTAACGAACATCTGGCATCCTCCCCCCAAGGTGTAACGCAGCTTGACACCGCAGAATGAACATCAACAAGATATGGCTCTATTATAAGAATGGTTTACCAGCATTATAGATATCCATGGGGAGCCTTTTCGGGGTGAGCGATCTTCGGCAGACTATCTATTCCCCAAAGTGGAGAGGGGTAGTCAGTTACTAACAACAGGTTCACGGCGCTGCACGTCCGCACGGCAATATGCTTGGTGACTGCCGTGAAACTCCCCTAAGTTGCTCTTGACAGTGGATCCCCGGAGGAGCTTAACCTACTGTCAGTGGAGGAGGTGATGATCCCGTGATTGCCAATCTTCAGTACCGAAGTGACACTATAGATGATGGATATAAGTCGCAAGACTTGTTTCATCCTGGCGAAGGACCATATAAAGGTAGGGAGTAAAACTTTTCTGTTCAAAAGCATTTTGTTTACTGGGTATGTATATAGAGTGTAATTTTACGTATGCCGTACGTGTTGTTACACCAATTAAATCTTCCCTTCCCCTGGAAAATGTGTAACATACCTCAACAGGTTTCAAATGTGCAAGTTGCAGGCGGGTGGCAAGGGTTCTAGTTGCGAGCCAAATTATGGATACCAGGTGTGAATCTAGCCTGATGTTGCTAGCCTCTGCCAAACAGTAACCGTAATTGCCGTACAATTCCTTTCTGGCCGGCAGAGTTACCAGGGCTATGATGTTTCGAGGTACAACAGATGCTTATTTATTTTCTCATCGCGCCCTATACACTCGCTCACAGCGCGGCAGCCATGCAGAACCGAGGTAAACCGCATACAGCTGGAGTGGTTTGACCCGACTACTAAAATTAGCTAGCAATGATTTCAACTATGGCAATCCGTTTCTAATTATTCGTGTTGCTTTCCCCATATTTTTTTCCGGCATTCCAGGGGAGCGGGCAGGGAGAGAAAAAGGGAAGGGGGTGCAAAGAAAAGGAAGGAGAGCGGAGAGGATTTGCCTCTACGTCCTCCCAGCGTTCATTCAATTTTGACTTGGCTCCTGCTTTAGTCGAGTCTTCGTCCGATAGACGCGTAAGAGCGCCCTACTATCGTTATGTCCTTTGAAATAAACTAGTCTCGTTCTGCGCCTGATGCTTGTATTCTGGTTTTGAATTTCACTGTTGCGTTAGGATTGCATGTCCTACCCCCCCCCCCTAAGCAAAAAGACCCACACACACACAAACATACTGGCTGAAGCCGTTGACTCCTATAGTCGCCCATAGGGAGAAATTTTGACAACTATACACTTTGAATGGGAGTTTGTTTAACCGAACCGAATCTGTAAAATCATGTACTAATGTCCTCTTTTCTCACGACTGGTCCGTGTTGTTTATCGTCGTTGTGCAAAATAGGCCAATTTTCACAGTATCATAACATAACGGGCCTTATGTATGCGATACCCGCTTACCGTCATGTCAAATTCTAAAACAGGATAAAATTCCCAATGGCTCCAATAAACGAGCTAAACGGAATTATAAACCCGAATAGGCCGTGTCCGATATGTCAGCTCTGACATTGGGGTCACAAAATAACCAAACCGTTTTTTTGCGGTATTTTAATCATTTTATTCCGTCCGTCCCGCGTCACATCCTGACGTATTTGCAAAATACGCAATTTCGAGAAAAACGGCTTTGAAGATTTTGCAATTTTAATTTGCCCCAACTGTTTAATTAAAAATATATTTCATTAAAACCTAGTGGAAATCGCCTGAAATAATTTTAAATTCAATTTAACTAATCAGCTTCTAATTTTCTTTAGATAGGCGAAAAGATGATGTTAAATAAATACGTCACTATGTGAAAACGACAAATAGCCCCCCAAATTTCCAACGTTAAATACAACTACGCTTAAATCCGTCGTTTATGTGACGCCCCCCCGTGGCAAATACGTCACTAGGGTGAAAACGACAAAATACCAATTCTACCAGTGAACTGCAAAATACGTCAACAAAAACGTCACTATGTGACGCGGCGAATACTTCCAAATGCAGATACGATGCTATGGGCTTGCGCAGTATAGATTTTCGATAAATACGTCGTTATGTGATGCGGACAGTTTAACGTTTTGTAATTAGTTAATTAATATTTTACTAATTAAGTCACTTTGAGGTTTAAAATTTGGTGAAAATGTAGAATAGTACAAAACAAACGTACATGCCAAATTTCTCTAAAAAGTCCAAAATGTCGAATACGTCACTATGTGACGCGGCCGACAATTCATTTCTTGTTAACACTCTTGCATGAATCGAGTGATACATATGAGAGAGAAAACACAAAAAAGAACAAAAACACCGAATGTGAAAATATGGACCTAATATGCCAGAGTATATAAATTTTCTATATATAATACACATTGTCATACTCATAGACATGTGTATTAATATATAATATAGACCAGTTAACAGCAATGTTTGTAAACATGTTAGGGCCTGTTATCTTGAAATAGGTCGGTCTGACTGTTACTCACTGGGCAATTGTATCTGTTAGAGTTTTAATACTATGGGCCATGACGATTCGCAGGAATGGATTCGCAGGCAACAAAAGAAGTGGATAGGATGTTAAAGTGATTTATTGGTATGAATCTATATGAACACATATATAATGAAATATCCCTAAATAAAATTGGAGTATTCCTTGCGAAAAAAATCCAGATTTAGTCCGACAAATGTACACAACTGTACAGCAATCATGGAAGCTACCATGTTTATTCCTTGTGGTATGTTTACAACGCCGCATGCAATACCGAAACAGAAGCCAGCGAAATTATATCACGTGACTTCAGCAAGTTTGCCACAAGCCTCATCCTTGTGAACTTCATTGAGCACACAAGGATAGGAGCGAAGTTCGTTTAGGAATTTTTATTGCAAAAAAACTACACTTTTTAAAACCTCATGTGGATTTGAGAAAAATGTTAAAGAGGGTGTGTTTAGATATCATTTTTGTGATTACAAAGGTTTTAGTTGGCCTAAACACTACCATCCATGAAACTGGACATTTTAAAGGGGTCGCGTCATATTTATAGTTAATCGCAGTCGCACTGTACCCACTGATCTCTATACAATGGGATTTGCTACAACCAACAGTAAATGCATATTAGATGAATGGAGGCCACGGGCGGGCATCTTTGGTCTACCGAACACCATGCATTCCAGAGACACCCTTTAGTTAACAGACTTGTATCCCGGTGCACGTTTGAGAGACATTCCATCCCATAGCGCAAATCCAATGGCCTCAATGAATTGGCTTGTTTCTGTAGTTTTAATTCGCTTATCCACATTTCACTGGGACCAATTTTGTATAAATGACGGGCTATTAACCACCTGCTTGGGCCTTTTTGGATGACCATATGGGCCGTCAGTGCCTCATTACGAAGTCCATGTTTTGGTTGGGGGGTTTCCCAATCCATGTAAGAGTGTTCGAAACCCACCCAATGCGCGTTTGCACAGCAATCTACTACTTTTCAATGTACCGAGTAGGGCTTCTTTGTATGAAGAAGAGTTTCCTAATTTTATTCGTTAAAAATGATATTTCTCAAGAATCCCAGTCTCATTTAATAAACTTAGGCACAATGATGCCATTTTTTTTTATAACATTTATAGATTTTAAAGGAACACTTAATTAAAGCTGTGTTTTTCCATTTTCACTGTTCAAGGTGCTTGTTCCGATTTATGTGTATTGTGTTCTCATCCTTGATATGATAGCCTGACACTTTGCACATACCCATCAAGTACCGTGGAAACAACCTTGCGTTTTTGATGGCTAGACCGCAGATTGCATGTGCAAAGCCTATTCAAGACTAAATCTTGATGGTTAACCACTAAAACTGCGGTTTTTGTTTATATCTTAATCATGATGGATTTGAGGGCTCAACTTTCATGACGACAATAGAAAAATACGGCCTTTCACTCTGATATCAAAATCCGTACTACTTCCGGGTAACTCATACAGACCAGAACTTGACTAACCACCGATCATCTTTCAATTGGTGTGAAAGACTAAACCTGGCTTGTGGCAAAACGATAGCGTAAATAATAAACATGGCGGTTTCGTTAAATCGTCTACTGCTTCGAAAGTTAAGCATGAAAATGGTGTTTTCTTCGCAAACCATCTGGTACGTCATATTTAGGGATATTTCATTATATATGTGCCGATAGATTCATGCCAATAAATCCTTTAACTGGTCTATATAATACACATGTCTATGACAATTAAATTTGACTTGGTGTTTTTCATTGGACGATTAAAGTCTGACTCGGAGATTTTGAAATATTATTTTTTGTGTAATAATGAAAAATAGTCAACTAGAACTAAATATAGTAACCTAAAATGCACAATTCCGAAATTTGAGATGAATCGGATTTTTCGTTTTGATGCAGTAAACATTTATGTGTAGTGTTACGTCCCATAGGATACTGTGTATAACAAAAATTCCGGATGCGGAATTTTATAACAAAGTTGTGATTTTCTATATATATGAAGGAATTCGATTTAAGCTTAGGAAAAAACACGATTTTTTGTTTGGAAATTGAGGGCGCCCTCCTCAAGAAATCTCTGAGTCAGCCTTTAATGTTGTCACTCGGGTCCACTCTGTTGACGTCTTTACAAATACCATTCGAAAAATCCTTCTAATTAGCTGATACAGTTTTAAGTAATTTTTTTCTAGACTGGACAAGACCACCTTTTTCACTTTTAAGTAACAATAAAATAGGCTGAAGAATTGTTTTAAGTTCGACTTGGTTAGTCTCGACAGGGATGTGATCTCGCTGTGTCCCTTAAACTGATGCGTGGCAAGTTCAAGTGGCACGAGTTAATATACAAATATAAGGACCTGTTGACTAAATGCTATTAAAAAGCTTTTTAACTCTGCATTAGCAATTCGTGCTATGTAATATGCCGCCAGTTTAAGGACGGTTTAAGTTTGAAATTGTACGTAAATGTTATACTTTGTAATCTATTTTGTTCCTTTGTGATGTATTTACAAAACACAAGGGATGTCACTTATCATACTCTAACAGACTTCGGCGTTAATGTTTTCAAACCACAGAAAAAAATGGCTATAATTGGTATGAACTTATACCAATTGTTGTTAAAAGGGCCAGTCATATAACTCATTAAAACTATAGGTGGGCATCTGCCCAACCACCCAACCAGCAAATTAATTAAGCCACCCAATAATTCACCCTGGCTATTTGCATGACGCCAGCCTAACAAATTCATTTAACATCAGTATATGAAAGTTACTCCGAAATGTTGACACATCAATATATTTTGACTAAAACTGCACCTCCAGATTCGGCATTTGGAGATCCTTTTCTCCTCAAAACTGTCCAAGCTTTTAAAAAATTAACGCTTTTCCAACCAAAAGTGTGACTTACTGTTTAAGATATTCAGTCTCCGTTGGGGTTGGAGATCCCCGCTTCTGACCCCGGTAAGGCCACTTACTCTGATTTAAATTGTATAAAAACTATTTATTAAACAAGAGTTCTGCTCTTTTGGACTTGGGGCAAACGGACCATGAAAATATCCCATCCTTCGGAGGGAACATTCAACCGTGTGATCCTTCCTTCAGATAATCATACCTGTACATGTCTTTCGCACGCAAGCACGCACACACACACAAACACACAGCAAAAAGGGTTGTTTAACAGTTTTAAACAGCAAGGTTATTCAAGTACCCTGGTTAAAGAGACACCATGACATTTCTAGAAAGAAGCGACCCCAATTTTTTTTCGAACCCGAGTTTTTTGCATATTTGGAATGCTTAACAATGTATTAGATCACACCTGAAGTGAAGTTTTTATAAGCTAAATACGCCGTCGTTATGTAACATTTCTGTCGTGCACGACAGAAATCAAAGCATTTTTTTTCTATGGGGACGATTACAATATAATAGCAGGCAGTTCAAAACATAATTTTGTTCTTTTGTTCTTGTTTGACCAATAAACCTCCGAAACGTTCTCGGTAGCTGTTCTACCACCAATCAAGTACAAATTGAAGAAATTCGTATCCTTAAAAATCTCCTCCTGTCCCTGTCACAATTTGTGAATACTTGTATTTAAACATAGTTTAAGCCTGGTACTTTAACATCGGCAGGAGATATCCTTCGGACTCATAGTCCACCCAGGCGGTGGCGGCCAAGCCTCATTCATTATAGCAACTCACCAAAAATGTCAAAAGAAATTACAGCAATACTGAGTGCAAACCATAAACCAATTTGGGCGCTTTGATGTGGGTCGGTCATGGGTGTTCCCATGACCCACATACGACCTCGTCCTCGTTCGTTATTCATACAAAAAAAACAGAAATAACCCTTCCAGGGGAGTTGATTCTTCAACTCCGACGGTTTTGGAATAAGAAAATATTCCTTGACAACATGTAAAAAAATTCAGAATTTTTCGTCAAGATTTCGCTTTTACGTGTTAAACCAATGGCGACGTCTGAAATTTGGATTTCTTGGCCGCCCTCAGTGGCGGATCCAGGATTTGAAAAATGTCAAAATTACCGGAGGGCTGAAAGGCTGTAACTGGTCCAAATAGCTCAAAATGGGCTGATTTTACAAGAATTTGCAGAATTACCGGGAGGCGCGCGCCCCCTCCGAACCCTCCCTGGATCCGCGCCTGGGCTCTCCCCTGAGTCCACAAAAAAAAAAAAAAAAAAAAAAAAAAAAAAAAAAAAATTCGAACTTCAAGCAACATTAGTTTCACGCTCTGTTCCGTTGTCGTCTATGGAGCCCGGACTATGGTTCCTGCCGGGAGTGCCGTATTCTTTACCGTTGTAGGTAGAATATGAATCCGGCGGACTATAAAAACAAATTCTACACCGCTAAGAGATATGGTCCGATAGGAACCATAGTTTGAGCTCCATAGAGTAGACGACAGCGGAATAAAGCGTGAAACTAATGTTGAGTGAAGAGTCAACTGAATCGATTGCCCTATTGTTCAACGTTGTATTAGGCGGACTGTGAGTCCGGAGGACTATATCTCCTGCCACATCGGTACAAATTTTCTCTAAATTTGGGTCGAAAAATAAAGGTTGCCCACCCAATTAATTGTTCTTATCAACCTTCTTGTTTACTACGGACATTTATGCTATCTACAGAAGATAGCATAAGGTGTAAAGCACACAATGTCATTACATTGACCAGGGGCTATGTGATAAACAAACAGAGTGACGTGTCTAACAAAAAGATGCTATGTGTTAAACGGTGGGCTTGACTGCCCATCAAAAAGGGGATGTGTGAAACAAGTAGTGAACATGTGGAAAATAAACGACTCGCGGCCCGCACCTGGCCCCCAGATGGTGTCTCACACACTTCTTTATAAAGCAGAATATCATACCCTTCTTTTCAATAGAATATCCAATCTTTTTTCCCATCATCACTCGTTTATTATTAACAAGCCATTTCCACGGGTGTTTTTCCAAAATCTGAAACATTATTGTAGCTCTCATTATTAAAAACCTTCCCTATATCCTAACAAACTAAAATAGTAAAGACTAGTAATAACTCTCAGTTGTTCCTCTGTGTAATTTCTGCACGAAATAAACAGTAGAAATGTATATGGACATACAGCTGAATGGGGTTTATATGCTTTATTCTGTTTAGACTTGATTGTTTTCTTTCATCCAGGTATTCCACCAATGACCCACCAATTCCGGCCAGCAACTTCTCACCCGCTTCAAACTCAATAAAAACAAGCGTGTATAATCAACATCGACTACATGGAGAAAACACTTTCTGAAGGACCAAATATTCTATAGCAAAACGTCTCTCATACGGTCAAAGATGACATAATGATATCTTTAGTTCCAACATCAGGTTTGTTGCTTCTTGTTCTGCTTGACCCGAGCAGCCATAATGTTTTGTTCAACAGATAGTTGTCAGATATACCATAGAGTTGGCATCTATGATTGTTTTCTCAAAATCCTCAGTATAAGCAGTGGGGTTACCTCAGGGCTCCATTGTGGACCTAGCTTTATAGGCATGCCTCATATAATTACATGTTGGTCATATCATAATCCTCGTGGATTACAACATCGTATGTGCGCTTATAATATAAAGTTTAGCGTTTTTATCCAAAGGTACGTACTGTCACCCACATTCGCTTTGAATCAGCTATATTGTTGTATTGTTTGATCCTTTTAAAATCGGGATGAAAAACGCGCATAAGCTCAAAACACTTGTTTCCGCTCGCTATCGCTCTTTTTTTTCTCGCATCATACTCCTGGTGGTGCGGGGGGGAAAGTCATCAGTCTATCAATAATGTCTATAATTAACTACTTTTTATATTAGATGTCGATGGCGGTCATGTTCTGGACCCGTTATCGCAATGGGGAAACCTCGGGCTCTGTTACTTTACATTGTTCTTTCAGGCGCAACATTTAGAGGCTCTCCGTGACGGAGCAATTTGTATATCCTCTGGGCGAGGAATTCATCAGTTATTTTCCTCCTTGAGCCATGATGAAACGGGAAGCGATCCTGTCTCAATGGGTTTCTTATGGGCCCTTGGTCCATTCCAAAATCCTAGCCTCCATCGTACCAGAATTGGGCCGGCGAAGATGATATGTCGAGCACACTTAGGAATAACAATCATTGTTCTCTCCATGTTTGCAAGACGCATTGGTACCTGTTGAGAAAAGATGTACAAATATCTCAAGGCAATGTCAGGTTCGAAATCGTTGTGGTCGACTTTCCGAAAAAGTGGTGTTTTTAAACGATTTTAGAAGCTCTGTACAAACTAACATTTTCAAGATGGCCCGACGGCCAGCTGGATTTTGGTGAAAATGACAACGTCATGTCACATTAATATCAGAATCGGAATCCTTGTGCTGAACTTACCCGAAAAATTTCTGTGTCAGGGTTTATAGGTGCTCTGGAGGCCTTTGAAATTTTGCCTCCAGTCAAACCGCAAAAGAATGTGAGCAATACGTCAGACCCGATGGTAAAAAGCACCCCTTTCCCATTACAGGTGCGTTCATGATAGCACCACTGTTTTATGGTTTCATTCACTAATCATTGCTAAAACAGTTATTCTACACAACAACACATCCGTTGATTCCAATCGTGTGTTTTTTTGTTATAGTAAATATTCGTATGGAAGTGTCCATATATAGGCTATAGTCACTGTGCTCCACTTTGCACGCTGCATTAGGCACACATAACTACCCAGACTAAACGGTTTTATATGAATAAACCATTAGCATTCAAACTTGTTTGAGTATTCTAGGGGACGAGGCTCACATTACATACCCCTTTAAGCACTCCTCCCCCCCCAAAAGTCCACATGATACCAGGTGATGACATAATCTAGTGCTGTCAGACTTCAGTAAGTCGTAATTTTTGCTATCTACGAGATAGCATGTATAGTGTAGCATGACTTCTTTTCTTATAAATATTATGTTAAAACATGATTCAATCTCCCATGTATCCTTGACTTATCCTTATCATATTATCTACTATGTGAGTATCATGATTGCAATAGTACATATTCACATAATATTATTCTTAATGTATTTATCTACTGTAGATAACATGCTTAGACAACATCGGATTGTACCTCTCTTACCACATAGATAACTGAGTGAAATCGGTACAGTTTACTATGGTTTTTATCATGATAGCTACTGTAAATGATATGATTGGAAAGGCATGCACAGTTTATTCTTATTTCTATCATGCTATTCATAGCAGGTAACACGACGGGAAATATATTAGCCTGTCCTATTTCTCGTAGTGCTATCTACCGTAGATAGTTAAATTCTTATCATGGCATCTATTTATTAACTGTCGTATTTTAATCTATTCCCATAGTCTTATTTCCTATTATACTAAACATAGCAGGATTAAAAACTGTAAGAATGTCATAATAATTACAATGCTATTTACTGTAGATACCATGATTGCGAAGAATGTGGCTTATACAGATTTTTATCATGCTATGATAGCATGATTGGAAAGGCGCATTTTGAAATGTTTCTTATTTTGCTGTCTACTCTGTAGATAGTATGCTGGGCTGGAAAAAAATGCTGAATACTGGGAACACAATCAAAATTTACCTCCAAGATTGCAAAATCCCCCTTCAATTCTTATGTATTTCTTCATTTAAAGGACAACAATTTCTCTCCAAATAGCAACATTTCCCAGGAACGTGTCAAAATTTCCTTCCGAGCTTGCAAAATGTCTCTTCAATCCTAATGTATTTCTTCATTCAAAGGACAAAACTTTATCTCCGGGAACGTGTTTCCCAAGTTCCCCACTTATTCCCGGTGTGAAAGTAATCATAGTCCGGCAGGTATCATAGTCCGAGCTCCATAGACGACAACGGAATAAAGCGTGAAACTAATGTTGCGTGAAGAGTCAACTGAATCGATTGCCCTATTGTTCACCATTGTTCCCGGACTGTGAGCCCGAATGACTATATCTCCTGCCACACCGGTGTAAAAGGAGATATGGTCCGCCCGGAACCATAGTCCGGGCTCCATAGACGACAACGGAATAAAGCGTGAAACTAATGTTGCGTAAAGAGTCAACTGAATCGAGTGTCCTATTCTTCACCGTTGTAGGTGGACTATGAGTCCGGAGGACCTTATCTCGTGCCACACCGGCATGATAGTGTGATTGAAACAGAGTGGCTTCTTCCATCTCTAACCACACTATCCACCGTAGATTTAAATGTTACAATTTGTTCTGACTCTTATCACGCTGACTATACTTTATAAAGTATTAGAAAAATGCAACGTAATCTAACTCTAATATCTTGCCATTTACAATAGAGAAAATGATTGGAAATAGGTTAGCATGTCCTATTCTTTTCATGTTATATTTGGGAGCATGATTGAAGAGAGAGAGCAACTTGTTCTGTTTGTTTGACGAAAGTGGCATATTTAATATTAGAAAAAGGGCAGTTAGCTTTATTTTACCATACCAAAATACTTTAAATAGCATATTAGTTATTAAGCTCTCTATGACTGCAACTTGTTATCATGTTATCTACTATATAAATATAATGACCCCTAATGCATATATGATTGGAAACAGAGCAGTTGTCCTAGTTTTTATCATGCCATCTCCTCTACTGATATCTTAGCTGGAAAGGGCTAAGTTTGTGCGATTTCTGATCATGCTACAGTAAATAACATGGTTAGAAAGAATGCATGTTAGGGCCGTGTTATAGGAGCGTCCGTATCATGGACACACGCGGCCCCGGATCAGCTTACTCAACTGAATAAATCCTGACACCACCACAATCCATTACTAATGACTTGTGGACACGCTAAGAAGAAGAAGAAGAAAGAATGCAGCCTGTTCTTATCATGCTATCTACCTCAGGGTATGATTTGAGGGAGTGCAGTTCGTCCTATCTTCATCTTGCTGTAGGTAATAGTACAACTTGTCCTATTTTTGATCACGCAATCTACATTAGATATCACTTTACAAACTGTTGTTTTTTCTGTTTCTTATCATATCTACTGTGAATATCGTGATTGGAAAGTTTCACCCTGTCTTATTTCTTATCTTGCTATCTACTGTAGATAGCACTATTGGAAGAGAACAGGCTGATCTGTGTCCATGCAGGGTTATAACTGTGTGCTCCATCCATATCTGAATAGATCACTTGTGCTCTAATTTCTTTTACGGACGATTCAGACATACACAATTTTGCAGAGACGATCCAATTTACAGCTGCACTTAGGCACACATACAATACGAAGGCTAACGTTTTAGTTATATCATCTCACCTTGTGTTAACCGCAAGATACCAGGTAATGGCATAAGCTGTGCTGTCAATTTTGATGTTTCTACTCTATAGCTACCATGAATGGAAATAGGTCGTATTTTACTATCTAACGTAGACACATGATATAAGTGTACATGCTTTTTCATATATCTATTTATCAAGAAAGAGGATTGGAAATATCCCATCATGACTTATTCCTTATCAGATATCTACTGTGAGTAACTGTGTGATTAGCAATATAGTAGCATCTTGACATATTTTTATGTGCTCTCTACTAAATATGCATGATTAGACGCACACGGGTAATACTCTCTCTTACCACTTAAGATAACTGATTGGATTGCGGTACAGCTTAGACTGGTTCTGATCGCGCTAGCTATTGTAAATTTACATGAGGGTAAGGCACAGTTCCAATTTCTATCATGCTATTCATATATAGCAGGTAACACGAGAGGAATAGGTTTGGTCTGCCCCATTTCTTGTCGCTGCTATCTACCATAATATTTAAATTCTTAATCATCACGCGGCTTCTATTTTTATTAACTGTCGATTTTAATCTATTTTCATAGATTGAACATAACGTAGTTTAGTCTTATCTTTATTTCCTATCATACTAATAAATCTGTACGAATGTCATAAAATCATCATGCTACTACTGTTAATAGCATGATTGCAAAGAATGTGGCTTATACAGTTTTTATTATGATTAGCTATGAAGCATGATTGGAAAGGCCGCATTCTGAGAGGTTTCTTCTCATTGCTGTCTACTCTTAGATAGTATACAGGGCTGAAAAAAATGCTGAATACTGGAAACGTAATCAAAGTTTCCCTCGCAAGATTGCAAAATTTCCCTCAATTCTTAGTTCTTTCTTCTTTAAAGGACATAAACATTCCCTCCAAATAGCAAAATTTTCCGGAACGTCTCAAAATGGTCTGCTACAAGATTGCAAAATGCCGCTTAAATCTCATGTTGTTTCCTTCATTAAAAGGACAACGCATTTCACTCCAAATAGCAACTACGTTTCCCGGGAATACTTATTCCAGACATGATAGTATGATTGAAACAGAGTCGGCTTCTTCCCCCTATACCCAATGTAATTTAAATCCTACAGCTTGTTCTGACTATTACCATGCTGACTACTTAATAAAGTAGTAGAAAAAATGCAACGTAATCTAACTCTTATCTTGCCCATTTACAAAGATCGCATGATTGGAAATAGATCATGAGCATGATTGAAGATAAGGGAGAAAGAGGACCAACTTGTTCTGTGTCTTAGACGAAAGTGGCAATTAGTTTTTATTTTATACTCATCCCAAAATAGTTAAATGTTTATTAAAACATTTAAGCACATCATATTAGTTATTAAGCTCTCTATCACTGCCAAGAACATGCAACTTGTTATCTGTTCGTCAACTTAATATAATTGACTAATGCATATGTCATATTCTCAAATGCATCCACTGCATTCGTAGTCATGGATTAGAAATAAGCAATTGTCCTATCTTTTATCATGCTATCTCATCCTCTACTGATCACCTTAATTGGAAAGGGCAGAGTCGGTCTATTTCTTGAACAATGCTATATCTGCGGTAAAAATAGCATGATAGAAAGAATACAGCCTGTGCTTATATGCTATCTCCGCCTGGTATGATTTGAGGGAGTGCAGTTTCACGCGTTCCTATCTCATCTTGCTGCAAGAAACAGTACAACTTGACCTATTTCTGGTCATGCAATCTACATTAGATATCAACTTTTAACAATTTTACCAAACTGTTGCTTGTCATGGTATTTACTGTGGGGGGGGGGGGGAAAATCGTATTAAAAAATTGGGGGTTCTCTTCTTATTGTCTTTGGTGCTGTCTACTATAGATAGGACATTTGAAAGAGAGCAGGCTGTTCTGTTTTCCCATATATCTGTGGTCTCCCATCCATGGCTGATAGATCACTTTGTTCATTTTTTTTAAAAAAAAAAAAAAAAAATACACAATTTTGCACGCTGTATTAGGCACAGATACAATCGAAGGCTAACGGGTTAGATAATATCATCTCAACTTGTTTGAGGTAAGTCGAGAGGAAGAGGCTGTGGATCACGAAATACTCTTTAATGTACTCATACTAAAGTGCCGCAAGATACCAGGTATAATGGCATAAGCGGTGCTTTCATTTGATGTAAATTACTCTATAGCCCATAATGCAAATAGGAGTGCAGTAGTCGTAATTTTTTATCTTGCTATCTACCGTAGATAGCAATGAAATAGTGTAGCATGACTTTTTTCCGCATGACTTTTTTTCGCAAATACAACTACCGCTGCCTTTGCAAGCCTCCGACGGACAATGAATGATTAGAAGTCGATATTGACGGGTGTGAAAGGGTTGGCAAGCCTGCAATCCATCTTTTCATGTCTTAGAGGCGCCAAAAAAATGGGGGAAGGGCATGCATCACAGAGAAGACCGAGGCAATATCATGGAATTTCTAATAATTTAAACGAACTTTTCCACATATCAAGAATGATCTTTGTCGCAAAACAAAAGAAACTGAACGAAAGAATGTGCGTGGAGAAGGTGTATTGTCCAAATACAGCTCGACATAACATCGTGGATAACATGAAAAAGTTGTACAAATATTCAATCGTCCATAACTCGGTCAATAATGTTTCCTTTTGGGAAGATTTTTTCGTGTGTTGGAAACCTAATGAAATGCACTTTGTCAGATATGGTTTAATTTGTATGGGTTACTCTTTTCTTTTCGTGAAATAGAGGGCGCTTTGAAGTTCCTTTTTTTGAGACAACCCAGTAGTATGATTAGACACCCACGTGTTTGTACTTCCTCTCTTACTACATAGATAACTGATTGGAATCGGTACAGCTTACTCTATGTTCCTTCATGCAGCTGTTGTAATTGGTTGGAAAGGCACAGTTTGTTCGAATTTCTATCATGCTGCTCTTGGCAGATACACAATGGGAAATGACTAACATGTCCATTTCTTATGGGCTATCATACCGTAGAGATATTTTCAATTATTATCATGCCATCTACCTATTCTTCATTTAAAGGCAAAACTTTCTCTCCAAATAGCAACATTTCCCCGGAACGTGTCAAAATTTCCCTCCGAGCTTGTCAACATTCTCTTCGATTCTAAGTATTTTTCAATCAAAGGACAAAACTTTATTCCCCACTTATTACCGGTGTGAAAGTAACATAGTCCGGCAGGTATCATAGTCCGAGCTCCATGACGACAACGGAATAAAGCGTGAAACTAAATGTTGCGTGAAGAGTCACTGATTCGAGTGCCTATTTTCACCGTTGTAGGTGGACTATGAGTCCGAGAGGACCTTATCTCGTGCCACACCGGTACTCGATGTATGATTGAAAAGCAGAGTGGCTTCTTCCATCTAAACAACACTATCCACTGTAGATCTAAATGTTACACTGTGTTCTACTCTTTCACGCGGACTATACTTTATAAAGTATTAGAAAAATGCAACGTAATCTAACTCTAATATCTCGGATGTACAAGTAGAGAAAATGATTGGAAAAATAGGTTAGCAGGTCCTTTCTTTTCATGTTATATTTGGGAGCATGATTGAAGAGAAGAGCGCAACTGTGCTGTTTGTTTGACGAAAGTGGCATATTTAGAAATATTTAGAAAAATATTAGAAAAAGGGCAGTTAGCTTTATTTTACCATACCCAAAATACTTTAAATAGCAGAGTAGTTATTAAGCTCTCTATGACTGCAACTTGTTATCAGGTACTACTATATAATATATTGACCCCTAAGGCCATATATGATTGGAACAGAGCAGTTGTCCTAGTTTTTATCATGCCGTCTCCTCTCTGATATTTATCTTAGCTGGAAAGGGCTAAGTTTGTCGATTCTGCTCGCTACAGTAAAAACTCTGGTTAGAAAGGGGGGAATGAGGTTAGGGCCATGTATAGGAGCGTCGGTTATCAGGGCACACGCGGCACGGATCAGCTTACTCAGCTGAATAAATCTGACTCACCACAATCCATTACTTCTTTAATGACTTGTGGACACGCTAAGAAGAAGAAGAAAGAATGCCGCCTGTTTCTTACATGCTATTACCTCGGGGATGATTGGATGGAGTGCAGTTCGTCCTATCTTCATCTTGCGTAGGAATCGTACAATTGTACCTATTTTTGACACGCAATCTACATTAGATATCACTTTACAAACTGTTGTTTTTTCTGTTTTCTTATCAGACTACTGTGAATATCGTGATTCGGAAAGTTTCACAACCCTGTCCTATTTCTCTTATCTTGCTAATCTACTGATAGAAGCACTATGAAGAGTTGGTCCTATTTCTTCTGAACATGCTATCTGCGGTAAAAATATCATGATTAGAAAGAATACAGCCTGTTCTTATCATGCTACTACCTCAGGGTATGATTTGAGGGAGTGCAGTTCGTCCTATCTTCATCTTGCTGCATAAACAGTACAACTTGACCTATTTCTGGTCATGCAATCTATCATTAGATATCACTTTACAATTTACAAAACTGTTGCTTATCATGGTATTTACTGTGAATAGCTGTATTGAAAAATTGCGTCCTGTCTAATTTTCTTATGTTGCTGTCTACTATAGATAGGACATTTGAAAGAGAGCAGGCTGTTCGTTTCCATATATCTGTGTGCTCCATCCATAGGCTGATAGATCACTTTGTTCTATTTTTTGTCCGTTTACGACAAAATACAAATACACAATTTTGCAAAACGCTGTATTAGGCACCGATACAATACGAAGCTAACGGGTTAGAGAATATCCATCTCAACTTGTTTGATGTATCAGAGGACGAGGCTGTGGCACGAAATACTCTTTAATTGTACCATACTAAATGCCGCAATTATCCAGGTATAATGGCATAAGCTGTGCTGTCAATTTGATGTTAATTCCTCTATAATAGCCACTCATGAATGGAAATAGGCATAAGTCGTATTTTTATCTTGCTATCCACCGTAGATAGCATGATATAGTGTAGCATGACTTTTTTCCGCATGCCTGTTTTTTTTTCGCAATAGAATAACCGCTGGCCTTTGCACGCATCCGACTACAAGATGATTAGAAGTCGATTATTGGAAGTGGAAAAGGGAGTGCAATCCTTGCAATCCATCTTCATGTCTTAGAGGCAGCCAAATGGGGGAAGGGGCAGTGCAGCACAGTAAAGAAGAACGAGGCAACATGGAATTTCTTAATTTAAACTACCTTTTCAATATCAGGAACGGATCTTTGTCGCAAAAACAAAAGAAACCATGAAACGAAAGAATGTGCTTGGAGAGTGTGTTTGTCTAAAGACCGCTCAGACAGTACCAATCCGTGAATAAAATGAAAAATTGTACAAATTTTCAATCGGCATAACTCATGTCCAATATGGTGTCCTTATTGGAAAGATTTTTTCGGTGTTGGAAACCTAATGAAAAATGCACTTTTCAGATATGTATTAATTTGTATGGTTTACTCTTTCTTTTCGTGAAATAAGAAGGGCGCTGCAAGGTTTCTTTTTTGAGACACCCATAGTAGATAGATACAAAACAGCGGTTGTACTCCCTCTCTTACTACCTAGATAACTGATTGGATCGGTAAGCTACTCAGTTTCCTATCATTCAAGCTGTTGTAAATGGTTGGAAAGGCACAGTTTGTTCGAATTTCTATCATGCTGTCTTGCAGATAACACGATGGAAAATAGAGTAACATGCCCTATTTCTTGTGGTGCTTATCTACCGTAGATATTTGAATTCTGAGCATGGCATCTATTTACAAACTGCCGTATTTTAATCATATTTCAGATAGATTAAAAAACGGCAGTTAATCTTATTTTCTATCGTACTAAATATAGGATGTAAGAATGTCATAATAATTACCTGCTATCTAATATAGCTAGCATGATTGCAAAGAAGGCTGACTTAAACAGACTTTTATTATGCTATGAGAGCATGATGAAAAGGCGCATTTGAGATGTTTCTATTTTGCTGTCTACTCTGTATATAGTATGTAAGTTGGCTAAAAAAAAAAAAGTGTGAATACTGGGAACATACTCAAAAATTTTCCTCCAAAAATTGCAAAATTTACTCCAAGATGGCAGAATGCGGTATAGTTTCATTATAAGAACTCCCATTATGCAAAAGAGGTATTACACTTGATTCCGTCTGCGCTGTATGACGTTGTGCAGTAGTGCTTGCGGAAATGAATGGCAAATACCTCATTTGCATGCATAGGACTTCTATGAAACGTCTAACAAAATTTCACTTCAATTTCATTTATATATTTTGTTTTTTTCATTTCACGGACACAACAAAATTCCATCAGAGAGCAAAATTAACGGGAACGTATGTCAACATTCCCTCCAAGACTGGACAAAATTTCCTTCATTACATGTCTTTCTTCATTTAAAGCGACCATAAAAATTCCCTCCAAATAGCAAAATTTGCGGGGAAAAGTGTCAAAATTTCCCCTCCAAGATTGGCCAATATTCCCTCAATTCTTCTGTATTTATTCATTGAAAAAGACATTAAATTCCCCTCCAAATAGTAACATTTCCCGGGAACGTGGTTCTAAGTTCCCAACTTATTTCCAGACATGAATAGATTGAAAAACAGAGGTGGGGGGAGTTGCTTCGCCCATATATAATCCACAGCCATGTAGATTTGAACGTTACAACTTGCTCTCTGATATATATAACTCTTATCATGCTAACTACGTAATAAAGTATTAGAAAAATGCAACGTAATCTAACTCTTATCTTGCCATTTACAATAGATAGCATGCACATTGGAAATATATTAGCATGTCCTATTCTTTTCATGTTACATGATTCAAGAGAAAGAGAGAACAAATTGTTCTGTTTGTTTCACGAAATTGGTTTATTAAATATTAGAAAAAGGGCAGAATAGCTTTATTTTCCCATACCAAAATACTTTAAATAGCATGATTAGAAACATTTTTAAATGTTTCTAATCATGCTTAAAAAGCACATCATAATACTTATTAAAGCTCTCTATAACTACAAAGAATGCAACTATAAATATAATGATCACTAATGCATATGTATATTTCTCATGCCATCCACTGCATTCGTAGCATGATTAGAAATAGAGCAATTGTCCTATCTTTTATCATGCTATCTCCTCTACTGATAACTTAATTGGAAGTGCATGTTCGTCCTGTCTTCATCTTACTGCAGGAAACAGTACAGTCCTATTTCTGTTTCTTATCATGGTTTCTTATATAGCTTGGGAGAGGCCTTTTCCCAGCAGTGGGAAGATATTGGTTTGATGATGATGATGATATGATGATGATGATGATGATGATGATGATATGATGATGATGATGCTGATGCTGATGCTGATGATGATGATGATTGATGATGATGATGATGATGCTGATGATGATGATGATGATGATTCATCATCATCATCATGGTATCTGCTGTGAATAGCGTGATTGGAAACTTGCACCTGTCTTATTTCTTACCTTGCTGTCTTCTGCAGTATTGAAAGAGAACAGGTTGTTCTGTTTCCAAGATTATATCTGTAGACAGTATGATTGAAATAAAGTAGATTGTCCCATTTTTCATTCGTATAACATGATCCGGACAAACACAGGGTGTTTAATTTTCTTATGCTATCTACGGAAGATAGCATAATGGTGCTATCTTGAGCTCTGCTTAAACAGTGTGATTAGAAAGAGTGCAGTTATTTCTGTTTCGATATCCGGCTAATTACTCACAACATGGTTGGAAATGGCGCGACTCAGCGGCTCCGGAACATTTTTCAAAGCTGAGGGTTCAAATTGCTGGTGACCAGTGGTCTGGGATTATTTCGAAAATTAGAACAAATTTTGCAGATTTTGTTCCAAAAGTGGATCGGTCACCCCCTTACAAAGTGAAGTGGCCATGCATGAACCCCCGGTTCCGCCGCTGTTTACGCAACTTTTACAGACAGGTTTTTTTAGCGCAATGCTAATGGGAAAGCGTTGTCTAGTGCATGGTTAAGGAACTCGCCTGTGGCGCAAATTTAACCAAAAAAATCCCCGGGTTCGAATCGCGGTGTGGACACTTGCTGGGTACTAAATTCTGGATTTCATCAGTATACCAGCTATTGATCAAAAACAGAATACCGCTCTTCTCCATGGTTCACTTGGAATTGGACAAATTAATTATGAAAGCATCCCGTCCCTCGGAGGGGACGTTAAGCCCTCGGTCCCATGCCATGTACATCACAGCCAATGTCGCATAAGAGTAGGATGAAAACCCCTGACTGTTCCCAATCTGTCCCCAGCCTCAAAGCGAGCCATGTTAGAAGCGTCCGTATCGTAGATACACGCGGCCCCGGTGTAGAAGTAACCATTGTCCGACGTACTCATAGTCCGGGAACAATGGTGAACAATAGGGCAATCGATTCAGTTGACTCTTTACGCAACATTAGTTTCACGCTTTATTCCGTTATCGTCTATGGAGCCCCGGACTATGGCTCCTACCGGACTATATCTGCTTTCACACCGGATCAGCTTACCAAGCTGAATAAATCCGGACACCAACACAGGAATACGATACGATTGAACCTGTTAAGATTCATAAGATGGACAACAATATCAATGATACTATGAATGAAATTCTAAGAGAATTTTCTGAGATATGATCATTTTTTCAAAAGTTCGACGTTCGCGTTATATTTTCAAAAGAAAATGTACAAAACACTTGTAAAGATCACTGGTAAAATATGTAAAAAAGAATAAAATAAAACGTGCATTGCTCTTGCTAAATTTGGTTTTTCAAGATAATTTATCACAATGTCGTTCATATTTCCCCTGACTTTGGGCGTTGGTTTTCCCCTATACAACGCACACGCGTCCTGCTAAAACACCACGCACATGACGCATACATGGCAAGCAAGCAGTCAGCATTTTGATCATGTTCCTGGTGTTGTTGTAACTCACCGCAACATGTTTGGCCAAAGCCTCGATTGTAAGGTTAGGTGAAATAAAAACACTGCCAGAAACAAGCTAGAGAAGAGAAAGATAAAATAGGAAAAGTCAGAACAAGATTGCGGTGTTAAAATGCACACCAGGTCCAGCCTGAAGGACGTCGAGACACCGGGTGATAGCTATTCAGAATACAAAATCAGCGGCGTATGGCGATTAAATAAAATACATGAAATTTGAACCCCAAGTTAAGGCCACGTTTGTGTAGGCTCGGATATATAGATTGAAAATAATGTAAAGACTAGGACCAAGGGAATAGGTATGTTTTATATGATCATATCATAGCTATGCAGTGAAGCATGTGGTCAGATGGACGGCGTGGCTGGGGATATATGCTAAAATTAGTTTGGGAATATTCTGATTTTTACGACGCGTCTTACTGTCGCAGGCTTTAAGCATAATGACTCTTAACCCTTATCTTAGAGTCTTTATAGAATTAACCCAAAGAGTTAGGTTTAGGATGATGTCTAACCCCTTTAGTTTGAACGTTGTATCGTTATAGGATGTGAAAATCAGATTCTACAAGACAGCTAAAAGCTTTTAACGACGTCCCCGTTTGGTCAGACAAAGTTGTCCAGCATGCAATTGAGACATTTAAATCAACGTTTTCTAAGGCTGACAAGAGACGTTCTTGAGTATCTGTGATGAAAACCAATGACTATATGCGAGACCTTTAATTGTTCTGATATGAGACAATACATTTATTTTCCAAGTGAAATATCCTGGTTAAACAATCGCCATTGAGACTTGTTTAGAAGAGATGCACCTTCGGTACATAACTGAGAGAGTCGTGATATACTTTTTTAGAAAGTCATCTACGGCAAAATTAAACAAAACCGCAAACAGAGAAACCAATATACAAATGGATTAAAATTGTTTTGATGAGTTATTATCGCACTGAGAGAAAGGATTTTCTTCTCTTTGAAGGGAAGAAATTAATAACCAAGTAAAAGTGATTTGCGTTTTAGATCACGTATATCCCTAATGGCACTGAGACTGTCCACATTTCGCTCCTCATCCGTGTTTACTTTAATCATCCTCTAACTATTAATCCGTTTCGAAAATCTGAATTATAAACAATTTAAGATGAATACGAAATGACAACGTGTGTCTAAAGACACCCTCATCATCCCTAGATATGAACTTTTCAAGAGTTAAACAGGCCAGTTATGAATTACTGATTCCGATTCAATTTCTATATTGCGTCAAATAAAAATACCGATAAGCGTGAATGGGTACACGCTGTAGGGTTTCTGGCGTACAATATATCGGGGGCGTGATTGGCCGAATTTCTAATTATAAGCTTTGTGTATTTTAATCGCTATAATAGTACTGTGGCGTAGTTTGATTGGTTAAGAATTTTCAAACCGCTCCGAGGAATAAAATCTGACCACGCTATGCATGATTTATAAGTTAGGTGTTTTCTTTAATTATTTTTTACAATTGAATTTACATGATTTGGTCTTGTTTTCAAATTATTAGATAGGGGGATTAGAAAGTTCGTTGATTGCCAAAAGAATGCCTTTGGAGAGAGAAAAAAATAAATTCGATGGTACACTACACAATGACGAAAATAACCGCTCACCTTCTTTGTACTTGGGCGATCCTTTTATAGCAAAAGGGTGTATCTTAAATTTAGTTTCCATTATTACACTTTGTTTTGGTGCGGATCTGTAAACTTCTTCCCCATAAACATCACACGGAAAAAAGATGTAACCTTCAAGGGAAAATAAAAGAAGAATATCTTCTTTTGTCAAATGATATCTATAACACTGCAATCCACAACACGGCAAAGAGAAATATCTTTCTTTCAAATTCTTTAAAATTTCCAGTCTTTTTCATGTGAGTGACATAAAGGAAAAGAAGTAACCAACCATGGCAGAAGCAAGCATGATATTGGGACTTAAAGGCTGGATCAGAGATTTCGAAATATAATTTGTGTTTGTGTAGTAATTAAAAATAGACATAGAACTAAAGATGGTCACCTAAAATGCTTACTTCCAAAGTTAGAGATGAATCGGAATTTTTCGTTTTTATGCAGTAAACATTTACGCACAGTGTAACAGTGTCATATGATATCGTGTATAACAAAAATTTCGGATCCGGAATTTTATAACAAAATTGTGATTTTCTATATAAAGGTCTTCGATTTGAGCTTAATTATTTCACACAGTGATTAGTATATGGACAAGCATTAGGTACATGCAAAAAACACGATTTGTTTGAAAATTGAGTACGCACTCATCAGAAAATCTCTGAGTCAGCCTTTAAACATGAGGTACAGCATTTTACCATAAAAGGGTAGAGGGCCTAGTTCCCTTCATATTTACAGAAATCTGCCGATCTTTATACTCAAAACTTTACGTAAAGGTACATTTCGTGATCCGGCACCTTTGTTTCCGTTTATGGTTCACCTTCGAGAAAAACTTATTTCCAAACTTTCAGTTCATTCTGATGATGCCTTTGATACTATGCATAAATGTTTTACCATTTCTGTTGTCATTTCTGTCCGTCTACGGGCAGAAAATACAAAGTGCGAATTTAGAAGTCTTCTAGAGTAGCTCGAATCTGCACTATTGGGTCTATTTAGAGCAACGGTTCAGTCAGATGATATAGAAATCTCAACTTTTGTGGCGAAAGTCGGGAGACGAGGATATGGGTGCTTCTTTAATGTAAATTCAAAACAAAGATGTTTTCGACAGGTTAGAGTTTTATCTTAAACATGTTCACAAGGTCAGGGAACCCTACCTTCAAATAGTTTAAACTTTCTGTTAAATACAACGATGTAAAAAGGTATATGGCATATTCTCTATGGCTTAAGATAATGTGATTCTGAAAAAATGACTATATTTGCCGTGAACGTTGTTTCGGATACGGTCATTGGTGCATTACGCAAGATTGCACGAAATTTCTATATTAAGGGGGCACTCAACACCGGTAAGAGTTGGGCGAATTACTCCTATGCTACATCACTCTTTCTGCTTGGCAAAACTTAATAGTGTTTTGCTATGGTTAAAATATGAATATTGGCGCGTTTTGATCGTCTCGCCACGTGTCATAAGTGGCCACTTTAGTGGACATCTGTCCACTACGACTAGCTCTTAAGAAACAGCCAAAATGCTTCGTCCAAGATGCGATGTCGCCTTAATAATGACCGGGCTTCAGTCCCGTGGGTCTGACTGTCTTACACGAGGGTACAGTCAACGTGAACCAAACCCGGGGGTCATGCGAGGTTAAAACAACGTGCATATATATCACCAGTAAGACCTGAGCAAATGTCTTAAGCGTTTGGCTATACTTTAAACTAGAGCCGAGTTCACTCAGGGAGTTCTTTAAGGAGGGTTTTATTTGACGTGCGGTCTCCTATATACATCTTATGCGGGGTATGAGAACGCAGGCAAGGAACTCCCATTTCCGAGCCGTAAGTTGACAGATTTACTTGAGATGAGGTCACGTGGTGTGAGTAAATTGGAGCGAGATGGGTGCTGGAGATGAGTTTCGTAGTCGATGCATGGCGGGGAGCGAAAGCAATTTTTGGCTGTCCAAATATTTGTTGTAAACTCCCAGGCCACCCTTAGCTTTTGGAGTAGTACAACGTCATACATGTCAATACGTGATGCGTAGTATACAAAGTAGTATATCCACTTATCAAAGGACTTATTTGGGGCATTCAAAGTGAAGAATAATGGGCTGTTTTAAGGTTGACATTGGTTTTTGTTATGCCAAACATGAGGTCTATTTTAAGGTTATCCGACATGGTTTATGCTGATAACGAAATACGACTTTATCTTGACGGGTCGACGACACACGCCATCAACGTCGTATTCATGGACAACCGTTCATGTTATTTGTTTTTTTTTTTTAATTTCTGATAAATATTCGGCCCAAACTTAACTACAAATGTTTCATGAAAGACAGTTTGAAGAGATGATATTAAGTAATTGACCATGACTATTATGCTATATGTTGAGCTATTATGAGCATGCTATCTACTGTAGACAGTATGTGGTACATGTACCTCTCTCCGCCGTAGATATATCTTTCTGTACTTATTAATCCTTAAAGTACAAGAGTTACATTTCTAAAAAGTACAGTATAGGCTTATACACGAATTTGATGACGGGTTAAACAAACTGTTATTTACAATCGAGAGCATTGGACAATTAGTGATAATAAACAGAGCTGCATGAAGGGAAAAAAGTAATACAAATATTTTCTTAAACTTAAGAGATATTGGAAATTTAATGCGGTAGTCACGCTTTTATTTTAGTTCTTATTCTGTCCCTGATAATTTTTTATAATTGTATGTTTGAACCAATTTTACCAATTTATACATTTCATAAATCTGCTCCACCACACACCGCACAACCACACGCGCTTCACACACACGCAAGCACACACACATACACCCACGCCCGCGCACACACACACATACAAAAACACGCACACATACACACACAATGAGGATGAATGTATTGGAGCAATATTTCCACCGCTCTCTTACATACATTGGAGTATTTTGTTATTCTCAGTATTTCTAATTCTCAGTCTCACTTCGCTTAAGCGTTTGTAAGTTAAAACAAAAGAATTAAAGCATATTTTCTGTAAGGGCCTCTCTTTCTTCCCACGGGTCCGTCCATGCTTTGCGTGTTTCCTGGCTTTGTCGCTCTATATCCTGTCCTTACTTTCCCTTTCATTTTAAAAACGCAAATTGCGGCCTTGAATCGTCTCAATAAATTGATCAGATGCCATACTGTCTTTCACATAATACATCTGACCATGTTCTGCGAAAATTGCGTAAGCTCTTTCGGTAGCCGTTTAGATACTTTTTAGCTATATTTGTGTATCATGTGCCACCAACAACCATTTAGCATGTTTACTATTGTGTGTAGCACATCTTATATAGGTTCTCCTTAACAGGACCAATTTCTCAACTTGCTCAATAAGTAGTCGGAGGAAAAATATGGAAGATAGTAGATTAGATAGTGCATGCGTCTTATAGTACTGCTTCAAGAAAGCAAAATCTTGGTCGGTTTTATGATTAGTCATGGCCCAAAATGTCAGGCCCAAAACTAGGGACTTTATGACGCAGCCTGTAGAATATACAGTATATACCCATGCCCCAATGCCCATGTGTACTGTATGACGTAATGACATTTTGGGCCATTGTAGGTGACTACACATGTGTGCCTAATTATTAGTAAAAAGCGCCATCTAGGTCAATAGAATGCAACATAATAAATTACATAAGAACATGACTGTGTAATTTGAAGGACACCCTCTGTTGCCGAACTGGTAGATTGTGTACTCTGAAGTACCTTAGCTAAGCTACAGGTTAGACATCGTTATTTAGGTAGTGGGTACTCATACCGTGGGTACACATGAATTACCTGCTATATGGTGTACAACTTGGAATTTGGCTGTGTACCTAGATAGTGGGCACTCTGTAGTCACACCATGAGTATACATTACATAGAGTACATACTATGTGCTGTACATCAGACTGAGGAATCTGGCTGTGTGGGTACTCTATCGGGTATCTAATATATGTATGCATGGTTATACCAAAGTGAGACATCTAACTGTATATCTAATGGGTACTCTATGGATACACCTTAGCGTATACATGGAGTACTTATATATTATGGTGTATCAAGTGTGGATACTCTATAGTCACACCGCAGTATACATCGGGTATCTACTATATGGTTTGTTTGTATCCACAAGTCATTGGTAATGGCTTTGTGGTGGTGTCAGGATTAATTCAGCTAGTGTGCTGATCCGGGGCCGCGTGTATCCATGATACGGACGCTCCTAACATGGCCCGCTATTTGAGGCTGGGGCGGATTGGGAACAGTCAGGGTTTACACCCTACTCTTATTCGACACTGACTGCGATGTACATTTGTGACTCTCTGTACACGGGACCGACGGCTTAACGTCCCCTCCGAAGGACGGGATGCTTCCATGATCCATTTGCCCAATTCCAAGTGAACCATGGAGGAGAGCGGTATTCTGTATTTAATCAATAGCTGCAGGTATACAGATCAAATCCAGAATTGATAGTACCCGAATAAATCCCAGCAAGTGCCACGACCCCACCGGGATTCGAACCCGGGAATTTTGATGGTAAATTTGCGCCACAGGAAAGCACCCTAACCGCTAGGCCACGCTCTCCCACTGTACTATATGGTACAGCAAAGAGAGACATCTATAACTGTGTATCTAGTGGATACTCTACGGATACACCATGAGTGTACATGGTGTGATCAAAGTGGGAATTGTTATGTATACGTTTCATCAAGTACCTTCTCCATAAATTCATGTATTTTTAGTAAATCTCCAACAAGACATATTATATCCCACGCGTTGCAGCAAACCTTGCATTATCAGGTATCAGCTGCCCACGTACAATTTGTCATGTTTCGTATTATGCAATCTACAGCAGATAAAATAGAAAAGACGCAGGAAGGTGTACACAATGCTGACTTGACATCGAAGTTGGCCCGGTCGATCTTCCGTCAGCCCGAGTAGAAATTTTCCTTTAGAATATATTTTTCCTTACATTTTGAGCTTAAAAACACGCTCAAACTTAGGGTTGGGCGAATTTTGGTCAAATTCTCCAAAACAAAAATTCATTTTTTTTCCAAATTATGGGGCACTTTCCCACAAAAATTAATAAAGAAAAAACTTGACCTCTCTTATGGCCAAGCCAACCTTTTTTTTTTCGCCTGATCTATATCTATAGATTGCAGACTATTCTTGTCCATAAACTTGTCGCATTTTACAAAGTTTGTTTATATATTGATTCAAACAATTTGCCGTTTGGATTTGATATTTGAACATAAAAGTTGTCACATTAGCCAATCAAAGAAATCCATAGACATAACCATGCGAAATACGTCCCGTAATACCTACCAAACGTTAGATCCCCATTTGTTTACATCAAACATAAAGATAATTGTGCCATTTTAGATCAGAATACAGCTACGTCATTCTGTTTTGTATGGACCCATACTCACACTTCTAAAAGTCGTGCCACTCATATTTCAGGAATCTTTTTTGTGAAGTATTTATTCATCCTGATATCGTTTACCGTAGATATCACAAACCGTTAATCTCTACGTACATGCATATATAGTTGTTAAGTAAAGTCATATTTGCATTATACTGCCGTCTACCGTAGATAGCATGGTATATTCTTAGACATATTTTTTTCTTTCAGACATATTTATTGTCCTCCGTGTATTATGTTCTGTTTTCTATCTTGGATACATGCATGATTTTACTTAAAATTTGTTATAGACGTCACTGAAATAACCTTTCTCGTACATATCTTGTAATTTGTACCTCTTTTATTAACACATGCCTGTGCAAATGTACGTAGATGTAGAATGTTTCAGCGACAAGGTATAGCGTTTTGTGATAGTTATCTCAATTTTACTGTAGTATAGGGTTTCAACTGGTTCGCCATCAAACAGCTTCAGAACATTTAAGCTTTCGTTAGGAAAGCTGTGACTTCTTCGAGACAAATAAACATGGATTGAAATATGTAAGCCGCCCTTGCTCATTGTTGGCTCTGAAAAGAACCGTGCCTTATTCAGCTGAAGACCCCCTTGTCAACAGATGAGCACAGAAAAGCACACCTTGCCTGTTGAAAGATTGCTCAGAAGATGTGATCGAAAAATTTATCTTAAAACTTGGACTAATTTCTGCAAAGATTGAATTTTAAAAAATTGCTATATATTTCCTTTAAACCGTTATTGCCTCAACAAAGGTGAATATGAGCTTTTGTCTATCTCGAAGAATATTGTAAAAGATCCATTTAAAAAAAAAATATGAAATAGTGTAAGCGTCTAAGCCGACCATGACTATGCCATGACTCCGCTCTAATTGATAGTAGTAATATGGTCAACATCGTGATGTGGGTCATTTTTTGTATTCCAAAAAAGCCATTTTCTTTTGAGATTCTTTGTTGAAATTAGTGAGCTGCTCACATATACCATGCTTTTATTTTGGTATTTTTTTTTTTTCCGGAACATGGTTTAAAGTTATTAGTCTGACAGGTGCATGTAAGTAGTTTAACACGAACCCAGTCATGGGGATACCTGCAATAAAATTGTAAGGTATAGTAGTAAATTTGAATGTTCAATTGCGTAAACATTTCCCAAAGTGTTCAAATAAGGGAAGTTAATTTAGTGTGGGTTCATTTCAGTAATTTAATATTTTTCTTTGGCGGAACCCCCTCCTTTAAAATTTTGAATAGAGTAGTGACTACAGAAACTTCATTCTCTTTTCCCGCTTGTCCTCTCTGTTCTATACTGCTATCTACTGCTGATACGGAAACTAAAACCCTCGGCCAAAATTTAAAGCCCTATAAGATCTCCCTTCCAGTACTGCGATATTTGCTGCCGAACAGATACCAAACATTGTGGAAAGACGCTCTCTCCTGATGTTACCGTGGTGTAAAAGACAGAGACGTTACGTTTACAATTGGGTAATAAGTTGAGTTCAATGTTAAAAAGTTGATTAAAATATTCAAATTAGAAAAAAAAATAGTAGATTATTAATCGCCATATTCCTCGTAAGATGTTTGAATTGTTTTAGCTCAATATTAATGATATGTTTGTCATCGTGTAAAACATTCTTAGTGGGCAATAGATATGGGCAAAAGATGCTTATCGGATTATATTAACAATGAATCTTTAAACTACAGATTAGCTATTTAGGTAATTATCTAATTGTTTTGGTCAAAATGGTGTCTCAAATTGTTTAATTTCTATCTGAAAGTCACATTAGGTCTTTAGCTTATCATATACAAATCGAAAATTTCCAATTAAAAATGAGAGACAAAGCTATGACAATTAACACCTGATATTTTAAGCCTATTCCGTTCATGCCAACACGCAAGAAAGGCATATTTTACCAGGCTACTCAAGGATCACGGCGGTAAAGTCAGTGGAGTTGAATTTTAAAAACTATCGTGCACGACGCGTCGCGTTTTAACATTTTGATCGATTTTTAACAGAAGCCTGCCTTGGCAACATTTGTGATGTTCGACACCCGGTAAACAATCATCCACATGTTAAATAAAGCCATTAATATGGAACGTGTAAAAACATGCCCAACATTTAAAGCTTAAAAATGAATTTGACAAACGCTTGTAATCATGCGAGCATTAGCGTGTATAAATCGATGAAAATCAAAAAGAGTCACTGCGCGGTCACCTGTATTAAGCTTGTTTTCACCCCTCGACAGCTGACCTTGTGACCATATTGTCATAAATACAATTTCGTACCAAATTCTGTTTCTAACTAGTGTTAATTTGTATATCTACAAAAAATACTCATAAATATTTTGATTTCCGGTTGGATGTCAAAACTTGTGTAGTTGACGATATTGCAGTAAACATATTCACGCGATTCGTTCTCGCTCGTGCGCTCATGCCCTGTGGTAACCGTCTTAACCAAACTCCTCATTGTCGAGGCCTGGTGTCGCTAGTTTTTCTTATAGAAAAAATGATTTTATTCAAGACAATATCAAATTATTAACTCAAATAAAGCAGAAACAACAAAAAAAATGAAATGAATTATTGTCAAATATAGGACCATGTTATCAGGATACACGCGGCTCCGAATCAGCTTACTCAGTTGAATAAATCTGACACCACCACAAGCCATTACCAATGACTTGGGGATACGCACTAAGGGCGAAGATGTCAAATAAAGCCGTAGTCGGTTTTGGCCAATCTATTGTATAGCAGACCATTATTTGATCTGATTTTAGTAAGATGGCGAATCACGATAACTTAGTCAAAAGTAATAAACTTCAGTCGATTTTTTCATATTTTATGAACAGCGTGTATTTTAAAACTGAACTGTCCTTAGAAACCATTCCGAAAATATCTTAAGTCCGATATACATCCACAAAGAATGCGAGACAAAAAAAAAAAAAAAAAATTTTTTGTAAAAGGGGAGGTATAAGTAGTTTAGAATACGACAGGGCCCTTTTGAATGACAAATTTATACAAAATTTATGTAACATAGCACCATGCAGAAGTTTGTCGCAAACTCTTCTTACCTGATCTGAGCGGATTTGCACAGCACATAAAAAGCCACATTTGACCCACGGCATGTAAACCGACCCCTAAATCAGCTGTAGGATCAATGCGTAATCCCTTATACATAAATGTCTTGGATTTAGACCAGGAGAAAAGAAGGTAACGAAAGGAAGGGTGAGAAGAGAGACATAGTGAGATGAAAAACTTCATGTCATCCAGGCCCCTAGCTAAGACGAGCTGTGTGTTGTGTGAACAGCGTAGAGGGAGTCGCGGGAAGTAAACCGAGGGCTTATATCGGCAGAGAAAGAAAAACAACAACCTTTGGGTTGTGAAATTGGGAAATAGTTAGACATTTCCATCGGGATTCTCAAGCTTTTGTTGTTCTTGCTTGGAAAAGACTGTAGTGTTTACCATGGTATCCACGTTCACGTTGTCCTGATTTGTGAGTTTAGCTTCGCCATAACATCCCTAGAATTGCGTTGGCGAAAGCTTATTTTACGGAGAGGACGGGAGACGGGCAAACTACGCGCTAAGAAAACGCTATGCTTTCAGCGTTCCGTTTACATAGCTCCGCGCGGATTGTAATGTTCCCATATGGCCGAGTTTTTTCCTCGTTGAATCTGTCTGCAAATGCTGCTTTAAAACGATTCCATACAGAAATTTTATGACGATGACTTATATTTCAAAATATTTAACCCCAAAATGAATTACTAATTACTTTGTAAATTCACACTCATCTTAATCGGATCATATCGGTATCACTTTTACCTATTTAACATTCATAGCTCTTAGCTGAGCTGGTAGCTGTTTTCCTTTTTGAAATCGTGTGCATGGTTAAAACAATTACAATAAATTAGCGTCCTCTCCATGTTTTTACAATTCTCTAAGATCAATAGCAATCAGGAAAAATCAAATTTATGTGTCACAAAAAGTACAGACCAGTGTCAATCAGATTTCGAAATATTCTGGGGAAACTATTTATTTAACTCAAAATTAATTTAGCTCTTCATATGATCAAATGGTCACAAAGGGGTTAATTGAAAACGCTGCTGACCACTGTCAAATTTGGTGACTCTTCTTTCAATTAATTTCAAGACCTAAAAACAACTTTCGTTTATTATTAATTTTATTCAGCTGAATAACATGTGGTCATTATTTTATACAATTTGTTTGTTTGCTTAAATATGTTAACACTAAAATGATTGTAAACAACAGTGACGCATATTAATATTTTATTGTTTTCCTATGATTTGATTGGTTCGTCGATAGTGATATGATGGATAACATGATAACCGTTATGGGCGTGGCTTAAATTTCGTTTATATTTCTGTATTTCCTTTATTTCAAAAATGTAACTCACACCATTGTAAATAGAGCTTACGGCAATGAATAAATATAATCCAGTTCTAGTCAGTTAAAAGGCGGATTCCTACTAAGAGCGGAATTTTAATTTCAGATTGTAACAATTTTTCTTAAATAAAATATAAGGCCTAATAATAATATTGTAACGTGATAGTGTGGACTTCTATCATTGTTTATTACATGCCTTTTAAATGTTTAATAAGAAGTACTTGAAAAATAGGGTTTTCTACCAGAAACTTAAATGTTTCTAAATTGTTGGAATAAATATAGACATTGAGTACTCCCAGTCACATTGAGAGTACGAACAGACCTGGAACCCAAAGTGAAGAATCTTGTTGTGTAACATTTGGTTCATGTCGAAAATTCGTCAAGAACTAAAAAAGTACACTGAAGTATTCTATGACGAAAAATAGGCATATAAACTCAGTCTATATCCTATAATCTATTACTTTGCTTAAGTTCGTCCATTAGTTCATGTAGGGTAAGACTGCTGTACAAGTTAGGCCCTGTGTGGCCTCGATGGCTTCCCTCTGAACATTAATTCTTGTACTTTCTTAAAATAATTTAAAGACTTCTTTAAGGTCCTCTAGTTTAAATACCTAAGGATAACCATCATCTCTGAAAGACTTTCCGTAGCAAATACCACTCGATTATACAAAAAAATAGTTCTCGTTATGGTTCTCAGTTTTATTTGAGAAGGTGCCGATTGGGGACATTTGTTTTCCAATCGAAGACCAGTATTTTCATAAGTAAATGAACTCTCTGAACTCCAAAGCTCATTTACACAATCCGTGAATTTAAAGTTAGTGAATGTCGCACTCATTTTGTAATCACATCCAGCAATTTAAAAGTCATTATCCACTATATCTGTCATCAAACCCCAACACATATCACAAAAAATTTAAAAAGTTGATTAAAAAAACCTCGACGACCCATTTTGGAGGGAAGATCGCGCGCAGAGACAACATCCATCCCTGGAAGACGCTCCTCCAACGTCCCATCACGTGTGATCTCAAGGAGAAGGGTCCAGGAGGAACCGCGTGCACCATGGCAAACTTGGCTCCTTTTTAACGTGTCCTCATTACGCTTGATGACATGCCCAAGTGGGCAAGGAGAAACCCCAACTCCAACTTGAGATGCTACTGAAGTAAGACCAGCATAAACAAGACAAGTAGACAAGTGTTTTCACTTGCTTATCACTTTTGTTTATGTACAGTTTCATGTCGCCAAATCAGGCGCTTAAGCAATTACCAACCTAGACTTGGCGATCAACGAAAATATTCCTAATTCATATTTTGAACATGTTTGAGGAGAGCGGCATACAGAGCAATAAAATAGCATTTTAAAAATGACCTAAAAATTGTCATGAAGGCTAGTGGCAGATGATGGTGCCATCAATACCATTAAAAGTATTTCAATTAAACTTATAAAAACGAAATTAAACAATATCGAGTCACGTATAGACTTTATTATTGATTGCAAATCTAGATTGTTTATAAAAATCGGCTAGTGCTGGTGTAGCGTATACGTGCAAGTAATTTGAATGTGAGGTCTTCTGTTATTATTTTGGTGCTTTGGCGAAGACTGGTTCCATTTGTGTCTTAATAATCGAGTCAAGATCACGTCATCTCACACGTCAATGAGATCAAGATGAGAGCCACATTTTTTTGCTTGATACGCCTCCCTGTAGACTTTTCTTTTAGAGGTTTCGAATTTCAAGTTTTGATTGATTCCGATTTACCTAACCAAATATCAAGATATCTAAGCGCGCTCTCCGCGCAACCCAAAACATTGTCAGGTCTTGGCTATGCTAGTTGTAATTTGCTATACTGTGAAAAAATTTTAAACCTTTAATCAAATAAAATTTGAACCTTTGTATGACCAAATAATCCCTTTCTTCCCATATGAAAACTATCTTTCCACAGCAAAACTAAGTGACGGGTTTTTTTATACCTAATACTTTCTACTATATGACCTCAATTAACCTACCTACCCGCAGATGACTTTTTTGAACAATCCGAATGGATGGATGGTTGGTTTGGATGGATGGATGGATGGATGGGTGGGTGGTGGTGGTGGTGGGTGGTTGGGTAGGTGGATCCGTCGTTGTGGCTGGCTGCTGGGCCTGGCTTTTGTGCTGGCTCCCTGCCTGCCTCCTGCCCTCGGTTGGTGGTTGGTTGGGTGGGTTTTGGTGGGTCCGTGGGCTGGGTGGGTGGCATGGGTGGGTGGGCGTGGGTGGTGGCGGGGGCGTGGGGGGCTGGTGGCTGCATGGCTGCTGGCTGGCTTGGCTCTGGTTGGCTGCTGGGGGCTTCCTTGCCTGCTCCATGACTGAATGAATGCATGCATGAATCACTCACTCACTAATCCCATCATGTCTTTTGGTTGGTTTGGTTGTTGGTGTGGTGGGTGGGTGTGGGGTGGGTTGGTGTGGAGTGGGGTTGTTGGGTTGAGCGGTATGGATGGCTACGGACATAACTGACTGATTAATGCCTGCCGGGACTTCATTCATTCCTTCCTAGCCTTCCTGCCTGCCTGCCTGCCGCCTTCCTTCCTGCCTTCCTGCCTTCCTCCTTCCTGCCTTCCTGCCTTCCTGCCTTCCTTCCCTCCCGCACTTCCTTCCTTCCTGCCTTCCTGCCTTCCTGCCTCTCCTGCCTTCCTGCCTTCCTGCCTTCATGCCTGCCTGCCTGCCTTCCTTTCCTTCCTTCCTTCCTTCCTTCCTTCCTTCCTCCTTCCTTCCTTCCTTCCTTCCTTCCTGCCTTCCACCCTTCCTTCCTTCATGCCTTCCTCCTTCCTTCCTTCCTTTCCTTCCTTCTTCCTTTCCTTCCTCTCCTTCCTTCCTCTCCTTTCCTTCCCTTCCCTACTCATTCCTTCCTATCCTTTCCCTTCCTTCCTATTTTGTCTTTTCTTTCTTTCGTCTGCTGTTTTTTTTCTTAGTTTGTTTTTTTGGGTGCGTGGTTCCTTGGGTCCGTGGGTGCGTGGGTGGGTGGCTGGCTGGCTGGCTCGGTGGGTGGCCGGTTGGGTGTGGGTGGGGTGGGTCCGTGGGTGGTGGTGGGTGGGTCGTTGTTGGGTCCGTGGTGTCCGTGGATGGGTGGGTGTGTTGGTGGCTGCTGGCTTGGCTGGCTGGCTGGCTGGTATGGATGGATGGATTGGATGTATGGATGTGATGGATGGATGGGATGACGGACGGACGGAACGGCTGACGGACGACGGACGGGGCAGAGTGAGACTGCTGCATGGAGGACTGATGGATGGACGGAACGGACGGATGACCAAATTCAATTATATATGTTTATAATGTTTAAGGTTTCACAAATAAAAAATCAGTTAAGGGCATTTTGTGACAATTTTAAAAGGCTTTACTATTTACATACAATATTGAGTAATCTTGAAATTGAGTATTGCAATTAATATATATTTTGAGTCCACAATTACTAAGCATGCTGATAATTTGTGCCAAGTAAGCAAAAATTAGCACACACAAGCATGTAGGGTAGATACTAGATAGATATAATCATGCATGAAATCCAGTTTTAAAAAAATAAAAAATGAACCACAGATCAAACAAGATTGCGTTAGGCCTACACTTACAGGCAATGTACAATGGACAAACAATAAAATTTTTAATAAAATGATATGATTTTTCAACAACCTCGGAAAACAACAATGCCATGCAGCAATCCATGTAAGTTCAGTGTATACGGAACTAGTTGATGAGACATCACTCCCCCCCCCTTAAGACAATTCGGGACTGGACTCTCTTCTGAGTACGTCGGGAGGCCGACCCTCGGAGCTTCGTGAACGAGCGTCGTAATCACAACAGCAGTTGGTCAGTGGCAAGCATCAACAAAAAACCATCAGTGAAGAAGAAAAAATATTAAGCGCCCCATAGCTGACGTTCGATTGGAGGCTTTGAATCCACTTCAAACAAGAGGAGTGGGTGAGGGGGTCAGTAAGCAAGTTGTTTACGGAGGAACAGTATTCATTGATTAGGGAAATATGAAATGAGTGTTGTTGTTTTTTCCATTCATCTGGTGAAATTCGTTCTTCTTCAGTGTAAACTTAAAATTCACACTTCGAAACATTTCTATTGGTTGGATAGAAAAAAATAAGCCTATGGTGCTTGATAGATAATTAAAAAATAAATACACAATAGGTGAAACACTTGTGCGATTTGTAATCTATCACTCTCTTGCTAAATACTCTACTGTAATATCAAGAGCGGCCAGCTACAAACAACACACCGGTTTGACGTGCCAATTTTTCCCACGAGAATCGCACAAGAGGATGCTTCGAAAATCGACGCTATCCATTGATTGACAATCTGTTCATATCTCCACCAAGGACACAGTCAGTGGGTTGTACGTGTACGTACATTGACATGATCTGACCGTGTGTGATCTGGTATCATCTACCCCAAATCCAGGGGGTGTCTTTTCTAAATACATTGGTGAATGAAAGCGACTGTACTGTACCAAGGGAGTTGAGATTTCACCAGCTCATAGTGATAGACTACGACGTGCCCTCATATGGCTGAATGTAGAGACACAACATGTATTCCAAACGCATTCTTGTTTATTCAAGATTAAAACAGATACCGACACAATGGCTGGTATTCTGAAAGGGATACTAACTTTAGACCTGGATATAAAGCAGAGTTAGTCCTACATGAGTGGACGCTTTTTCCTTTCAACATACTCTAAAAATTAAATGCACTGTAACGGGTGAGAAAATTCCTCATGGATGGGGTGGAACAGCACATCCATGAGGAATTTTCTCACCCGTTATATTTAACTTTTACAGTATTTTGAAAAAAAAGGTCCACTCTTATAGGACTAACCCTGGTTTAAACCCAGTACTAATGTTAGTCTCCCTTTCAGAATACCAGCCAATATATTTAGACCTTACTATTTTATCTCTCACTCCTTGTATTACAAGGAGTGAGGCTTGTATTAATGTAATTTTGCAATTCAGATATTAACTTTTCCACTAATGTCTCGGCCATACTCACTCCTCATTTGGAAATATGAAGTCGATCATTTTTAACCAGTTGATTTAAATTCAAAATTCTGTTAATAGAATAATTAAAAACTTTTTTTATATATTTTGATATTGTGTATGCAATAATGTGGTTTATATTGTGTTATATTTCTGTTATGAATTGATTTGACTTAAAACTTAAATTATAAATGGTAAGAAACTGAACGTTGTTTGAAATATTTTGGTACCTAGTTTGTGATAATACGACTTAAAATGCCAATAAAAATTTAAAAAAATAATGATTTAAGCAACCTCAAGAAAACAACAACAATGCATGCAAGCAATACGTGTGAAGTTCAGCAGTATACGGCTAGTTGAGATTGAGACTTTACTGCACTCGTTAACACAATTAGCGACTGGACTCTCTTCCGAGTACGTCGGAGTGCCGACCATTTAAATTCAAGATTCTGTTAACAAAACAATTAAAACTTGTTTTCTATATTTTGATAACATGTATGCAATAATATATAGGACTTATATTGTGTTATATTTCTGTTGCGAATTGATTTGACTTAAAACTTAAATTATAAATGGTAAGACACTGAAAGTTGTTTGAAGTATTTTGGTACCTAGTTCGTGAAAAATCGACTTAAAGTAATATTTAGATTTCAAAATATATAATTTTGTGTTTTAATTAAAAATTATCAACTAAAATTAAAAATAGTCATATAAACTGCCCATTTCCAAAGTTTAAGACGAATCTGATATTTCGTTTTGATATAGTAACATTTATGACTGTGTATACCAATATCATATGATACTGTCAACTGTGTGAATAACAAAATTCCGGAGGAAGAATTTTAATAGCAAAATTGTGAATTTCCATATCGATTTGAACTTTATTTGGACAAAACACAATTTGTTTACAAATTAAGCGCGGCTTCCTCGGAAATCACCGAGTCAACCATTAATTTGCGTGATAGGAGTTATGAATCAATGCAATTTGAAAGTTAAAAAAATATTTAATTTTGGACAGTAACTCAAGTTTCATTATTTCAATACTTTTAATTCTTATGAATCCAATTTTTTTTTTTATTCGCTTGTTTTGAAGTGACTCGCTAAAATATAAGCATTATAACAAACGAAACAATTTGATTTGTAACCTATTGCTTTGTTTCAACAACAAATTTGAGACTTGATTTATGCTAATGTTTGTAATAACACACACAGTAAGGTACGCAATTACACTATTTGTAACGCTTGGGGAATACAGAATCACTGCAAACAATGCGTATCACTTCAAAGTTAGGTTCATAAGAATTAAAAGTGTTGAAATTGCGAATCTGGGGGCTCTGGGTTACTGTCAAACATTTAGTAGGTTAAACGTGATAAAATAGGATAATTTGCAACTCTTAAATGCATCGTTTCTTCATTCATGTTGATAACTGACACAAATTCGTATCATCACAAATTTTCAAATACATATACGGGGAACAATAAAGGTTTTGAATGGGCATTTCGTGATCCCCCGACATACCTAAAAAAAAGTTGAGATTTTTATATCATCTGAACCGTTGGCCTAAGTAAAGAATGTGTGCCTAATTTTTGCGTGCAAATGCGACCAACTCTGGAAGAAATTCGTGATACAAACATTTGCTAATAACATCCAAACGCACCGTCAGAATCAACTGAAATTTTGGAAACAACCTTTGCTCGTGTATCTATTGAACCATTAACAAAAAGTATAGTGCAAGGATCACAAAATATACCTCCAATTATCACAATTAAACACTACTACTTCTTACTGTTTACAGCATTTTAAATTTAGATAAATTAATCCAAAATATCCACTTTCTTCCGAACGAGGAGTGAGTAGTATATGGGCATATACACAAACATGGAAGGGGAATCTTAACCGTGAAATCAACGGAAGCTATCTAGAATAATGGATAAACTAAAGCTTATTCTGCTAGAGCATGAGTATGTTATCAGACATGTAGATAAAATAGCAACGTTGGTTATTTATTGTGTAACTAGTGGAGGAGCCTATATAAAATTTGGTGAAGTTCATGTTAATTGTTGGCAACCACTATAAACCTATACTACTGGGTCTGACTATTCAGAAAATCGATGTTGCCATTTTTTCTGTTGACCTTTAGTGACCTTGACACAAGGTCAAAGGTCAAAATGGTCATTCATCGTCCAAAGTATATCGACCTTGGTACCAAAATGTGGCAAAAAAAAAAAAAAAAAAAAAACAAAATATCCACTTTCTTCCGAACGAGGAGTGAGTAGTATATGGGCATATACACAAACATGGAAGGGGAATCTTAACCGTGAAATCAACGGAAGCTATCTAGAATAATGGATAAACTAAAGCTTATATCGCTATCTAGCGCCTTAGGGGGAAGTGAGCTTTTGATATTCACTCATTACGGCGTTAGGGGGAAATATAACCTTCCCCCTAACGCCTTCCTTTGTAGTTGCGATTTATTCCGTTATAATAACAATAGAAGTGTATTATAATTTATGCAAATTTATTCAAATTTTGAGATTTTGTCATACGGGCTGTCTCTAAGAAAATTTTGTTATAGACAGCCCGTAGTACAACTCATTAAAAACCTATGAATATTAAAACCTTCCCCCTAACGACTATATTAGCGAAATATATATTCTGCTAGAGCATGAGTATGTTATCAGACATGTAGATAAAATAGCAACGTTGGTTATTTATTGTGTAACTAGTGGAGGAGCCTATATAAAATTTGGTGAAGTTCATGTTAATTGTTGGCAACCACTATAAACGTATACTACTGGGTCTGACTATTCAGAAAATCGATGTTGCCATTTTTTCTGTTGACCTTTAGTGACCTTGACACAAGTTCAAAGGTCAAAATGGTCATTCATCGTCCAAAGTATATCGACCTTGGTACCAAAATGTGGCAAATTTCACAAGGAATATCGTATATGATATTTATTTTGTTATTTGACCTTTCGTTTTCTTGTAATATGCAAATAACCTAATTAGAGACAATAATATGCATAAAGTTTCCTTTATGCAGGCCCAGTCCTGTCCAAAGCAAGAGTTAAGCCTCAAGTTCTTGCACAATATAGCCATCTGTAAACACTCTACTCTACTTAAATGTAGAATGAACCATACATAATCCCCATTATTTCTTGTTATTAGCCTAATACCCATGGGTAAGTAAAGTAAAGCAAGTTGTTTTGTAAAAATGTGCAAGAGAAAATGGTCGATGTAGTCTATACCAAATCATGGAACGAATCGTCGTGTTACCGTGAAATAACCACGATCGGACTTCAGAGACAAAAGTATGTATACTCGTTATCTTAGTCTAAAGTCCCATGTATGATGTTTTCATTATATCGATCCCATCCAGACACCCTGGAAGTCTAGTTCTAAAGCAGATAAGTTAATCACCCTAAACCGGGGGGGGTCTCAGGTTTGGTTGGGTAGGGGAAGTGCCCGGAAGTAGGAGTACCCATGCTACACCAGTTTTTTTGCCAAAAAAAGGACCATAGCCTTTTACGACAATGAAATGTGGGGCCAAATGTAATGCAAAATTTATGTTCCTTATTTCCTCAAATGTGGACAATTTTTACTTCAGATTGAGGAAAATTTTAGACTAATTTTCCCAACAATTTTTCTTATGAGTATCATGTTTTGAGGAGTGCAAAGGTGGGAAAGGAAAAATATCGATCAAACATGAAATGATAAAATTGCGATGATTTACGCCCAATATTAATTGGTCTCTATGAGTTTTTAAAAGATTGGGCTTCGACTGCGTCTCGCCCAATATTGTGAAACTTCGAGCATGTCCAATTTAATTTGGGCTTAATCAATCCCAAGTTTTATATCAAATTGGGGTTTACGATGAGCAAAAATATTTGAAAAAACGGACCCATTGTCATAGATACCCAAATTTGGCATGAAAAAAGGGTCATGATATACCAGAGGCAAAAATGAGACTAATGTATGTGGCAAGTCCCCGTATGGTCATTGTGTTGAGAATCCCCCCTGCAGATACCCAACCCCATGAATCACGCTGCGATTAATGGCCATATGTTGGTAAACCAAAATTATATTACAACGTTTGTAAAAAGTGTGCAAGACAAAATTGTGATCTCTCCTTTTCAACCAGAGACCCTGAATAGTTATAGGCTAAAGCAAAATCAAGGTAGAGTCATCCCCCATAGACCTGCTATTAAGAGACATGAGGAGATTTCCAGAAAGAAGCGCCCCCATTGTTGTCGAACCCAGTTTTTTTTTTGCATATTTGGATGCGTACCAATGATAAGATCACATGAATGTAATAGCCGAATATGCCGTCTTATGTTGATAAGATGAGATTTATACTTTCTGTCGTGCACGACAGAAAGCAAAGCCTGGGTTGTCTATGGGGACGATTGCGATAGCAGGCAAGTTTCAAAACAAGGTTGCGTTTTTCTGTTGTACTTGTTTGTTCAATAACCTTCGAACGTTCTCGGGTAGGTGGTTCGGACCGATCAAGTGAAATGAGAGAAATTTCGAAATTTGTATCCTCAAAAAATCTCATCCTGTCACTTTAATGCCCATGGTTTAAGTAACGAATGGTGTTTACCAGTGCAGTAAAAATGTTCCACACAAAATTGCGATTTTTCCCATAAAACAAGAGGCCAGAACATGGAAACATCGTTACTGCTGTACGGGATATGTCACTTGAGTCCATAGATGATAGATGTTATATTCTTGTTAAACCAAGTCCGTTCACCAAATCTTTAAGTGTTCTAAACAACAGTGTTAACCCACCTTCGTCTCAATATTTAGCTTCTTTCTTGATGAACGTTTCATTGAACATTGATCATACTATTCCCTGGCTCTTAGTGTATAGAGTGTGTGCCATAAGCAGGGCCACTAGGCCCTAAACGTAATGATCTAATTTTACAGACCTAATTTCAAAATCATACCCAAGCTTATGAGTTTTGTTTTATGAAACTGGGCAATGGCCGATGGAGATGGGGAGATCCCGATATTCAGCAGAAGGGTTCACCGTCGCACCCCCCCCCCCCACCTACACACACAAATCCCAACAAAAGGGGCAAAAGGTCCACTTATTTGTGATTGGTCATAAAAGGTCCAAAGTGTAGAGAAGTTTGACAGAAAGTCACTTTTTAGTGATGAGATGTTCAAAAAGGGTCATTTGTGGGATGAGTCTGCGTTTACCAAAAAGTCCACAGTTTCAAAGTCCCGCCCCCTTAACTTAAGGAGTTTAAAAATGTACCGTAAACAAGTACACGTAATTTGATTGGTCTAAAGGGCATCCCTAAACAAGGATATGGTAAGTGTAATCTCCCTTAATTAATAAGTATGGCAATATTTGACCCTAAGCAAGAGAAAAATTTGTGTGTCTTTGTAGGCTTTTACGAATAGCCTAATTAATAAAAGAGAGCAGAATACGATACAAACTCGGAATATTTCTCAAATCGTACAATAATATAAGTCAAGCTGCGTCCAAGTGTGATAGTACACCTTTTTTCAAGATATCAGTGGTTTGCTACCCTTTTTACGTATCGTGCCCAATCTTGTGAAATTATACCCTTTTTACGTGTTTTTTGGTCGAACATGATATCCCCTTATCAATGAAGAGTGACCACCCCCCCCCGGGGCCCTGGATGGAAAGAATAATTAAAAAAATCACACATGTGGGTGAGACTGAAAAAGAAAAGAGTAACACTAACTTTGTCTCTAGTGCGAAATTCGTGGTTGTTTCACGGTTTATTATAACCAAACATTCATTCATAGAGTTTGGTTTTTTTTTAACCTCGTCCTTACAGGTAGGGTGGGGGTGTGTGGTTACCACTCCCCCTCCCCCCTAGTTGAACTTTGCTCCGGTGCCAATAAAATGCAAAAGCTTCTTAAAAGCTATGGGTAATCGTTCTCTCATCCGTTCTGGTTCATTTTAGCGAAAAAACTGTGAATGGTAGCACCTTCAACGGGGCATAGGGGGTAAGGCATTCAAAAGTCCAAAGGGTGGGGGGGGGTGTTGCCACCTTTTTTACAGTATTTAATGTACATTTTGAAAATATTTATGCACAGTATGGCTCTTAAAACTGTTTGTTTGTAATCAGTACTAACCACTTGCCATATTAGAGCTGAAAAACCGACATGAAAATTCCGATATCCTACAATTTTTAGCGCAAATTGGGATTTTCGCCTATTTTTGGTGGAAAATGCCAATTTTTGTCGGCCACAATAACTTTATTACGTCATGTATCAAAATCATAAGCATCGGGTGCTTTATAACGATTCTCAAGGGGGTGTTATCACCACCCCCCCCTCCCTTGGGTAAACCGTGTTACAAAAAGCTTGGTTAACACGCGGGATATAGACTACATCAAGCATATTCTCTTGTACATTTCATTTGAAACAACTTGGTTTCCTAGTACAGCGGGCATTAATAGCACGGGTATAATGGGGTAGGGTTCACTTACATTGTGCAAAAACATGAGGCCTAACTCTTGCTTTGGATCAGACTTACCCGAGGGGTCTCTATAAGGCAAATTTATGCAGAGTATTGTCTCTAATAGCTTATTGTATATAACAAAGAAAAAACAAACGTCAAGTAACAAAATAAATATCAGACTACAATATTCCTTGTGGGAATTTGCCACATTGTGATACCAAGGTCGAGATACTTGGGACGATGTATGACCATTTTGACCTTTGACATCGTGTCAGGGTCACTAAAGGTCAACGGAAAAAATGGCAACATCGTTTTTCTGAATAGTCAGACCCAGTAGAATACATTTATAATGGTTGCCAACAATTAACATGAACTTCATAAAATCACTCTCTGGAGAACATAGGCCCCTCCACTAAACTGTGAAGACATGTCAAGGCTGTCTTCTGAAGATAGCAATGTGTTATAGTGGAAAATAAAATGATTTGTATGCATTGTAAATAGCAAACTGATATAGATATTGATACAGGAGTAAATGCACTAACTGTGTCAGTGCATGTAGTGCATTAAGGCTGTAAAAACGCTACTAAATTTTACAGTATTTTACTGGCATCCATTCTGCCAACAAAATTGAACAAATTACCGTAAAAATTACAGTATACTGTAAAAAATAGTTCAATCAAAACACTTGCAAATATATTTATTGGTTAGTTATTACAGAGCTTGGGAATACGTAGAAAATAAAGAACATTGATGATCACCCCTGTCCACCAATGTAGACCTTTACGTTGGGTAACTGTATTTGTGGTAAAGCATACAGTGAAAACCTGAAAAAGTTGTATTTTAGGGTATTTTGTTGGTAGAATGGATGGCCATCTAATGTAAAATTTACACTATTTTTACTCTAAATTTAGTACTTAATCTTATAATTGGCAATTCATAAGTACTTTTAATTATAAGATTAAAATCTTATAATTGACAATTCATAAGTGACGTTGACATCCTTTAAAGTTTGAATAAGAACCTCAGTTCTATTTAGTCATAATAGGCCCGAAAATGTAACTTTAAAATACAGTATTTTACTGTATTTTCCAATCACAGCCAAATACTGTCAATACTGTTTTTTAAAGTTTTTTACAATATTGTACCGTCAATGTTACAGTGTGCATATATAGCAATGTTGATAACTATTTGTGGTGGTGTTAGGATTGATTGAGGTAAACCATGCTTATTGCTTAACCTAGCTATAAATCAAGCTTATCCAGGGCCGGCAGTGTGTATCCAGGATACGGACGCTCTTAACATGACCCTCCCAACATCGAGTGTATCAGAGTCACCACTTGGAAGGAAAGACCTCTACCTTGAACGCAAAGCAATTTATTGACAGCCCATCTTGCAAGCCCAAAGGTTGTGACCTTGATATGAAAGCACTGGTCAACCTCAACAGACTCAGAACTGTGCGTTGGTCGTTACCAAGAACTTCCCTTTACAAGATCAGTGTGGATCTTTCACCAAACGGCGATTGTGGAAAACACAAACCATTAGCCAATAATTGATGACTGTGAGGCTAAGTCCCCAAGAGGAATCCAGGCCTGATCAACCTGAGACGATGAAACTATCTCTGCTTTAAACCGTGACTTGGGAAGTAACGCAGAATAACAACAAATAGCTTCAAACCCTTTTTATGGTCAGTCTAGTGTGGTGCAATATAAACTGTATAAGTTTGGTTTGCTAGCATATATGGAATCTTTTCGCGAAACCCATACACCCTTGCAAAACAGGCAGCTATAGCCCGTCCGTTAGTGGGCCAAGGAGCCCATTAAATGACTACAATAAATCCACCGTATGAAATTCAGAGATGCCAAAATTGTACAGTTGATCTTTATACGCTTGGTTATTTCTATGTACGCCAAGATTGTGACGTCATATTACATAGGGTCTATTAGTCGCTAAGTCCAGATACCCATATAAAGCAGCATCTTAAGCTATATTTTCTAATCCCGTGGTGTGTATAGTATTTTCTTTTGTACAATACATAGCAAAAACTGTTAGATAAAGTGAGCAAATGTTAGTCAAAACAGGCATTACATTAAATGGCGTCAGTCTACATGATGTAGTGTACAGCAGAGTTAGACAAGGAATTAAATAAAAGAGACAGATGCTTATGCCCACCAACCGCCTTGTGACGACAAAAATGTGCTATCTTCAGTGATTAGCAGAGGTTGCAGAAAATAAACAGCATAGTAGACTTATGGTGTTGTTATAACTCTATCTCATCTATCTTATAAATACCACCAAACATGGCCAACAAAAGAGAAGAAGGATGAAAAGTTCAGTACAAGGGCCAACTGTTTTATCTCACATATAAATCAGTAGGCAAGATGCAAATTAAAAGCACGATGTAAACTTTATCTAAATAAGGACTGGTAGTAATAGTAAATCTTATCTATTCTCACAGGCCCTTTTGATAGTGTAAAACAGAAGGCAACGCAGCACATTCTGCTCAATGGTATCCTGAGGGTAAGAAACATTGCGAGATTAATGGCAGGACAACCAAACAAGTTAAGGTGCAATTTGGATGGTCCACTAGGAATTTACATATACTACGGAGGAATTCTCATGGTGATACCACACTTACTTACTTTCCTTGTCGTGTGCGGTGGTTCAAATAATGCACTGGAGCTTTGTCCGCAGGATAGATACCATGAGTGATAATGGGCGTACATTGGAGAAGATCTGAACGTCAAAGTCAAAAGCACCCGACCCGACCCGACAATGCTGACGATGTTGCATTGACTGCAGGAATGATATCACCTGCTCCAAGATCTATTGCAGTTGTGAGTCCGCTGCTAAACTGGAACTAATGCTGAATGTAAAGAAGACAGAATTCAGGTTCTCAATGACTAGGTAGATAATCCTCCTATGAAGCAACGACTATCAGGACGTAACAAACGATTTTAAATATCAGGGTAATATGTCCATGATAGCAGATGGGGTTCTGGACAAGAGAGGACAGACAAAGATATACGAATAAGCTTGATATTTATATGGAAGTTTGACGTCACCAGAGCAAGTTAGGGTTGCCTTCTTCAGGCACCATTGGGTGGAAAGTATCTTACTGTATGGTACAGAAAAACAGGACTAGGCATGTGAAGGCTTTTTAGGGCCGGTTTAAATGCCACTTATATAATAGCTATTACGCGAGTTCAAAACGTCCCTGGGAAGACAAATCCTAGCAACATCGCGATTGGTGATGCACCTCATATCTCTGCAAAAATTTTCTGGGACAGGGAAGAGGCAGTTCGCCTAACGCATTGTATAATCAGGCTTCTTTGTAGCAGACTTCCAATGATCTAAGTAAGAGGTAGCGGACCCACAACCTACCTGATATATGCTATATGCACCGGCTATCGTGTTCACTTAGAATGAAGCGGGAAGGGGAAGAGTCGTTGGGATAATGGCGTTTCGTTTAGCTAGGAAAGTGTGTCATATCTCGACGGAAGTCGGATGGATGCTGATTATATATTTTTGCTTTCGCTTCAGCAAGTAATTACTGCTTAACCCTCGTTTAACGTTGGTACATTATAACGCTAGCAGTCAGTGGCTTTTGAGATGGCTTCCTAAAAACCTTCAGCTTGAGTAGGATTTTTGAGACTCATTGAAATACATTTTTCATGCTAATTTTGAGTATAGTAAGTAAAATACATAAGCTTGGAATTTAAAAAAGGGAGTTTGAAAAATGTTTGTTTCCGAGCGACACCTGCAGGGTCCAAAAGACAATGCATTATTAGATTCGTGTTCCATGGATATGTTTTTATTGGTTCTATTTTCTTTTATTTCTATTGTTGAAGACAGATCTATTGCCAAGACATGTCTTACATATGATGCCAAGACACCATTTTACAGTATATATAAAATTGGTTAGCTATTGCTGTTTTAATGACAGATTGTAACTATTTATAGACTAGTAAAATGAAAGATAAAACAGCTAAGTGCAGTTGTTGTCTAGACCAATTATTTTCTATCAACAGCGTGTATCAATAAAGCAAAAATATTTGTCTCTCTGACTTTTCCACGAAACCCTTAACGATATGCATTTGTTTACTTATTTGATTTCATTTTTATTTTATTTTGTTCATAAACTTATTATGCTATGCGGGATTTGTTATTTTTATTGTTTATTTAGGCCACTTTCCCGTCGCTGCGCCGAATTTGTTATTTTTCCAATGACAGGTATAAAACAAAACAAAGAGTCAAAATTAGCCATTTTTAGAGCTACGCGCCAAAATCCGAGTTTGAACAGCTATGGGCACAAGACGCTGTGAAAAAGAGAATGTATGCACTAATTATCCAGGTTTGTGTGTGTGTGTGTGTGTGTGTGTGTGTGTGTGTGTGTGTATGTGTGTGTGTGTGTGTGTGTGGCAGCAACAGAAAATAACAAAATTAATGATAAAATAACACAAAGAACACTTAAGCGACATGCACATTCTTATAGACAGCAAGAGTTCAAAATAGAGCGGTAAAGTTTATGCTATTTTTTAGGTTTGTTTTATATAGGTTTGCTAACTATATAGTAGAGAGCAGTGATGCGAGATAAAGTATTATCTAGCCAAATATGCGTTTATTTTTTGTGGCATTCCTACCGTAGAAACCAAGAACAATTCAAAAGGCACAAATGGGTTCATGTACAAAACATTGGGAGTAATAGATAACATCCTCAGATTAGCTTGCATTAGATAGCAAGAACAAATGATTGGACAGCAAAGTATGCTCTTTTTAAACGTATTTCCACTATATGGAGTATCCTATCTTATACAATATATCTGCGTTGTCATGGATGTATAAAGGCATTTTGTTGGCTAGTGTACTATGGCCAATATTTAGAAAGAATAAAAGAAACATGACAGCAAACGTGTGTATTTATTTTATTCGTACACGTGTACTCTGTAGCATTTAATAGTGACATCAACATTCCAAACTACGCATAAAGTATACGTTTCTTTTTTAGATATGGGTGTATTAACTATATTATTTAGCAAGGATGAACGATTCAATATCAAACACTTTTTCTAGGCATGTTTGCTTTCTACATCAGTACACACAAAAATACAAATGCGTATGTAAATAACTTAGTTTCCAATTAGTTACTTTCTGCCATTCTTGCTTTCTACTGTATAAGCAAAATGTCTGTACGATAAGTACAAATACTACACACACTGGCCAAAGTCACAGCAGCCAACAACGTCCTGCTGAGCTATTGTTATGACTGTCATTGTTCAAATAGAGTTTCTTCAACAGACTTTAGTAGACGTATGTGGAAATTTGATATCCGGGTTTAATAATAAGGTTTTAGAACAAAAATATGTGACCGGTTAGAAGTTTTTCTGCTTAACGGTTTCAGGTGGTATAAAAGGAACCATTTTAGACCAAAAAATATCCATGTTTTCAAATGGCAGAAGTGCATGAGCTGATGTTGGTGTAATCCATGCACAGCGGGACGTTGCCGGCTGCTGTGGGCCAAAGTATTGCAACATGCAAAAAACGGAATTCGTATTTGAGGATTATACCATGTATTCTTGACCACATCTTACGTATTAAATGTCAAAGTTATGTTTTTCATACAGATGTTATTCCCCAGAATCCAACAGGGTGAAAACATGTTTGATTTGATTGTCATGTTCCATAAATATGGCGAATTACAGGAACTGCGAACGATAACTTACCGTTTGCACTCCAGAAGGAATACAGACACAGAAACAAAAGAAATGGCTTCAAAATAGCCGCTTAATGAATTGTTCGGGTTCGTCAGGGTTTATTTAAATGTTTGCAGAAAAGAATGAAGTGGTTTTGAGGACGAGAAATGAGATAAAGTCAATGGAAGACGATGGTCTTAGAAAAATGTGTGAAAATTGGAGACATCAAAATGCTACTCGTCTGATAAATCACGTGGTTTACATAAATCATGTCTAATTACGTGTTCACGGTGCATGACAAACAGCAAAAATGTCAACGGTGCGATTAAAAAGTTGTTTTCAAGTTATAATGTGACCGCTTTCTCGTCGTTAAATTTCCCGAGTCAAACGGGCCTGGACGTGCTCCCGTTTTCTATTGACATTATCTCATTTCCGGTCCATACAACCACTCCGATTGTTACCCTAAAATTTTACAGTAGACCCTGACAAACCCATATAATCTTTAGTGATTATTTTGCAACCATTTTGACGTTCCTGTGCCTGTTTTCCTTCTGGAGTACAATCGGCAAGATATCATTAGCTGACCTCTTTAACCCGCCATATTTAGGGAACATGCATGACAAGCAAATCAAACGGTTTTTCTCACTATTTGATTCTATGAAACCGCATCTGTCTGAAAAATCGTAATTCTGACAATAATTACGTTAATATGTAGTCAAGAACTCCTGGTGTAATTTAAATCAATTTTTGAATATAAATTGTTTTTCTGCATGTTGCAATACTTCTGGCCAGTGTGTGTATTTAACTAAACTTTCGGTATAAATACATTATACCATTATCGCAGCTACATTTTATGATGCAACGTAGGTGCGAATGGTATAATGTGAAAATTATGCCAACTTATCATTCTTACTCACATTGTCATAGGGCACACAACCCGGATGACAAAACAATTAGATTATTTCAACTGCAGTATTGATTTCTACTGTAGATAGCACAAAAGTATTTGCTATAGTAGGTTCAGTACATTTGATTCAGCATTCTTGTATGATAACTTTAATAGGTATGTATGAGACGGGCAGTGTTAGGGTAGGAGAAATAAAAAAAAAAAGATGGAAAAAATGGTGGAGATGGAGGGAGGGAGAGGAAGGGGAGAGAGAGCGAGAGAGGGAGAGAGAGATAGGGGGAAGAGATTAAGTGGACTAAATTTTATTCTTGCTTCTCATTTTTTAAATGTTACAAATATCAGTATGATAAGCACGCAATAGAACATATGGTATAGTAAGTAGTCCTATTGATATAATTTAATATTTTATGCACAGTCTGCTGTCTCCCAGATGTCTGCTTTTTTATACTGTATATACCACAGATGGTCAAATGATTCATGTGCACCTAACTTACTGATATTACTGTAGTAAGTCCTGCTAATATAGAAAACTGCTCTACCTTACACACCAAAACAATATTTCTGGCTAAACAACTCGGGTTACGTAAGAGTTATAGGGGCACGTGTGTAGTCCAGTGGATGAGGTTTTTTTTTGCTCGCCCCGCACTCAAAGGTGAGTGGGTTCAATCCTACTGTGGCCAAGATTTGTGCCTTGAGTTTAAAAAAGTAAGGCAATTTACTATCATTTTACTCCTCTCCACTCAGGTGTATAAATGGGTACAGCGTTATTCAAATGCTGGGAAAGTAACAGACTCGAACTGTGCGGGAGGAGTGGCGAACCCCCCACAGTAAAATAATACATAGGAGTCTGGACCCACCCAAATGCTAAGGAAAGAGATGGGCCCTCCGCGCACGAAGCGTGCTCGGCGCGACAACTTTTTACGTAAGTACCAGGCGTAAGCAACTGTTTATGAATCTGATTTTTAAGCAATTATTAAGCCGGTACCTAGCCCGTAACCTGACCTGGTAAAATATTTTTGTCGGTGTATCTTAGTAGCGTGTGTGACGTCCGTTTTCCTCAACTCTGTCATGCGAGAGATTTTATACACAGAGATGTCTGCATGTCGATTATGGAATCCTCTTCCATATTTCCTCTAGCTGATGGAACTCTACGCGTCTCGGCTGCCTAAGATTGAAGGAATAGTAATCTTAAAATTGAAACAAAGAAAGTACTATTATTCAAATGGAATCAATTCCTTTCTAGCCTACAAAGGCACAATAGTGGGGAGGATTTTTTACATCTCTATGTAAAATCAAAAACATTCTGCAAGGTCCTCCCAATGACCTTGACCTTGATAAAATCACTAAATCCTAGATTTGTTGTGTATTTTAATAGCAAATCTAATATCCTTCCAGGTTCTTAAACATGAAGAATAGACCTGAAAAATAAGCCAGATATAAATGTGTTTTTAAACCAACCCCTCTTTCCTCCTCCATTCTCATGGGACTTCTATTTCTACAGTTAAGCAAGAAGAAAGAACTTGCTCGTTAATGTACAAAATACGGGGTATAGCATTATGAAAGTAAGGATGGCCCTTGCTATCGTGTTTTCATTGATTTATGAATAGCCACAATATCCTCTATTAATCCCCAAAAGGAATTAAATGTTCAAACAAAAGATCACCCCAATTAATCCTGATTGTGGACAAATGAAATGGTTTCAACACTACTCTGTAATCCAGGTATAGATACAAGCTATGCCAATAAGGGACTAAACTTTTTGCAATATCTCAAACAATGGGAAGATCTCGTTTGCTTGCTCTGCAAAAGGTGAATTGCTGTTTGGATTTGTTATATCACTTGACACATTTGTATAAATAGATTCATTGACTGATCCGTAGTTGAAATATTCAAGAAAAATGTAACATTTATTAAGTTTTATTGACAAAGGCATCGTGATATTGTACATTCTCACAAACACAAGTTTAAAGTGTGCAATCCCAATGGAATGGAGAAAAAAGGGTGTGCTTACAAAACCCACCATATCTAGCGTATTTTCAGTCGATTTCTTTCATTTTTTTCAACAGATGAAAGTGTATTAGATGTGTTTTATAAAAACAACAAGAAATCTATGATATAGTTACGGCGGTCCGGTAAGTACGTATATCCTGTTTCTAAAATTGAAAAAAAAAGTTGGCGCAGCGTTTGAAAATTCTCAAGACTGGAATAATACCGAAAGGCATTGTGGGAAAAAGGGATGCGGCCTGTAGCGATTGCGTGTTAACTTTTCCGTGTTTGCGAGCACCGAAGTACCCGACAAAAACGTTCAATTTTCTCGCTAGGTTCTATAGGTTCAGACCTAATTACGATACAATCCAAAACCAAAACATAGTAACGGACCCTCTGATGCAAACATCTCCATATAGTGTTGCAGAATGGTGTAACAATTGTGCATTTTTTGTTAAAAGCGTGAAATTTGGCACAGATGTACATTTGAACATGCTGAACAATTCTGGATATGGGGCCAATTCAAAATGGCTGCCGTTTTCAAAATGGCGGCCATTTTCAAAATGGCTGCCATATTAGGCATTTTCATGTATTAAATAGATGCAAAGTACTAAGTTCCGGCATGAAATTACTTCACTTATGTTTAGAGGGATACGCTTGAGACTTTTCGATGTGGACCATGTTCAAAATGGCCGCCACTTTCAAAATGGCGGTCAAAATGGCAGCCAATTTCAAAATAGCTGCTATATATGGCAATTCCATGAAATAACTAGTCGCTAAGTGCTAGGTTCCTTCACAAAATACTTCACTTATATTAAGAGGGATATTCTGGACAGTTTTAGATGTCTGGCTGATTTAAAATGGCCAAATTTTCAAAATGGCAGGCAAAATGGCAGCCAATTAAAAAATAATTCTGCTATATTAGGTAAATCCATGAAATAACTGATTTCAAAGGAGTCCATTCTTTTTAAGTAATTCACTTGTGTTGAGAAGGATATGCTGGACAGTTATGAATATTTAGCCAATGCAAAATGGCCGCCAAAAATGGCAGCCATATTCTGTAGATATGGTTCACTTATTAAATTACTTTAGGTGATATGCTGACCACTTTTGAATATGCGGCCCATTCAATTATACAAATATCCTCGCTGGTAACCAGCCAATCCATACCATATTCGGGTGCAGGTGTAAGCGAATATGTCCAAATTCCACCTAATCGATATGATTACGGTCTTGATTAAGAATGTTTGCATTGATCTTATTTCTTCCCTGGTAGACTTACACCTCATAAAGCATTACATGTTCTTATCTTTCTGTTTTCTTTGTTAGCAACAAGTCCCCTAGTCCTACTAACCCAGGGCATGTTATCCCATGTCATTTAAGAACTGTAGAATAGATTAGATTCTAATTTACTAAGGCAGAGGTGATGGAACATTACAGAACCTAAAACTGGAAAGCGTATGAAGACGCACAATGGCTCTAGTACTATGACTGAGCATGACCTAGAGTGCTAAGGACCGCATATCCCTTGATGACCTCCTGACCCACCGGGGTAAAGTGTACCTTTGTAACCAGCGGTAGGGTGTTTAGAGGGCACAAAAAATTTGCTGACAATCGCCTCTGATCGAGTTCTCGTCCGATTACCATTTACGACTACCTGGACACTCACAGAAAAATAAATTTTTAATCTAGGAGTAAAATGGGGCATGTCGAAAAAAATCCACACACTCATCTTTCGCTAACAACCCAGGATAAAAGAACAACATGATTCACGTTTTCGAAAATGACCAAACTCTCGCCCATCGCTAAGGCTTGTTATCCGCACAACGGATCCCGCACAGCGACAAAAAAAATATTTTCCTTACGTCAAGTCATTAAAACTAGAATCAACAACTCATAAGCGGGTCTTTTCAAGAGTTCCAACACCCCGAAGTCTCGTTCTCGAGGTCTATGAATGGAATGAACATACCATAAGGAAGGGAACGTATAGCCGAACCATCTCTGACCCGTTACGAAACCCTCATGAATGGTTTGCCTGGCAGACTTATAGTCCTCCTACGGTAAGCCGCCTGCAGACCTACCTCAAAACGACTTCTTAGAAAGGCAGACACCTGGCCTAAGTGTTTCTACTAGGGTGTACTTTCCTTGGCGGCACCGATCGAAAAAAGGACCCCCCGTGTTTACATACTTTTTAGTGTCAAGGATCCTGCTACCTCTGCCTTCCTGCCCATAAGGCTGCTTACCGAATCGACCTGGATAACGGTGAGGCTAGTCAGTGTCAGACATTTTACATCCTACTGCGAAGCTTCCTTGCTCTGAAACACTGGAGTGCTATACAGAGGACACATCTGCCGTGGCAATGAGAGCCTATCAGCACAAAGTTGCTTTCCTTCGCTCGCATGCTATCTTAGTACTATGTGTAGTAGTGACACACGATTTCATTTGGCTGATTCCTTTACGGGACGGCGGACTAATTTCCCTAGGGAATAGATTGAACTGTTTCCCTACAACCTCGTCACCATGTCATAGTGAGGTGGAAGAAAACAAATACTACATAGTTTATATTGGGAAATAGGGTACACTATTTTCCCTTGGTACTGCTACGGGCCCTATCACCCCTCACCCCTCAGGTTCGGGGCGAGAGGTCCCGTAGCCATACCTCGGGAAATAGTGTGTCCTATTTCCTCTACCATGTAGTATTGTATACCGTTGCTACCATGTCATGGGTAAAGACTGAAGCGGCAATAGCGCCTTCCAGTTAATGCTCTATCAACCTTGTGGAAGAGGCGACTGAACTGTCCAGGTTCGTCCACACCATCAGACGGTCAGTAATTTCATACTCGGTGGGGGGGGCTCCTAGAGTGGCTGGAACAGACCATTTATGGAATTCCGAGCAGCCATACTCATGATAAGCCTAGGTCTTCCCTAAAATATAGGTCCTGAATTAGAGAGTTTTTAACGATTCACTCGCCAAAGAGGGGATTCAGGTAGAAAGAGAACGGGGAATGCTGGATCGGATATGACACTATGTGACGTCGGACAGGTGAACGAATTACAAACTATATGAATGAAACATTTTGGGTCTTTGAAACTTCTGCATCTCTCCTAGTGATCATTAAGTTACTAACATCGGATTGATTAAGAGCAGTAAATTATCAGGAAGACCCACAATACTAGGCTTTTTCATTTCACATACTTTCCTTTCTGAGACATTTACGTCCGTTTTAGTTGAACCTTTTTAATATCTTTAATGCTGAGGTACATGGTCGCCCCACCCGGCCATCTTTTAGTGAGATGCTTGTCACCCGTTGGTTTTGTTTCTGCACAGAAATAGCATGTTTTCCGTTGAATAGTCCCTAACAGTGAATTTGGTGCTGGTTTTGAAGTCGCCGACGGCTATCGATACAACCTCTGGATTTATCACCGCTCCGTGTGAAAATAGTCTTAATATCTTCAGGATATCACTTTTGTTGCAAGTTTCCAAACATACTCTGGTGCACCCTCTATCTTGGTAACATCAGGAGTACTCGTAACACATCTATCAATCCAAGATTAGAGCTTTTGATTGCGATTGCCTGGTGGCTCATCAGCTCAAGTTTTTCACTTTTTATCCTTTCAAATCAATATCCTATTGCATCAGAACCAGTTAAGCGTGTTTCCGCTCGTGTTTGTATATGGTATGACCGCTCTCAGGTTCGTGGGATAAACGACTGGTATTGAAGACTGCAATCTCTCTGAGTCAATCAAATCGAATTTTAATCAATCAAATGTAAAATTGGTTCGTAATGAGGGTGTATGGGGGCCATTGGGTCAAAAGGTGTCAGCGCCGTATTAAAAATGACGATGCCCGAGGTTCAACTGAGGGCCCCAGTGCTTCTGATTTTTTAGATTTTCGTTTTTGATATGTTTTGTATATACTTGGTATATGATAAAAGGGTTTTAGTACAGTTCTTACAAACTTCAATATTTTTAAATAAATAAGTTTTGATTTATGGCAATTGAAACCTACTTTCCTGATCCGAAGACATAGCCGATACTGTGGACAGTCTATATATGGGGTTTCATTAAGATTATGCTCTCTGCTGTATTTGTGTTCCAGAGCAAATTAAAGTATTGAAAATATCCATTCGTCTTCTCAACAACATTAAAGCCCATTTAATCCTGATCTCACAATATTTGAAGAATGGTGGCCCTTTTGAAATGACCACCACAATGAAACACTCTGAATATTTATGGATTTTATATTTGTGGTTCCTTGGATCACAAACTATGTATTGGCCCTCAATTTGAGTTTCTTATGTTGCGTCTTAAGTCAAGATATAGAGCACAAATATGTGGAAAATGGCTGCCATTTTTAAATCATCTAAGATGCCTGCCACACATGAAACATCTGCACTTATAAAGCTAATGTGTTCCTTGGCATCACAAACATTGTATGGCCACCAATTTGAACCTTCTATGTTGCGCAGAAGTCCAGATATAGATCAAAATATGTTGAAAATGGTGGCCATTTTGAAATCCAAGAGGGTCACCAAGGAAGGGATAAACATGATAACAATTTGACTTTCGATTTCTGGGACCATTATCTACATTTTAAAACCAAAAATTCCAATTGAGCAGAGAAAGGCCACAAATGACACACCGTTCAATACAAGCTAAAGCTCCACACCCCTGCTCTTTCTGCAAGTAGAAAACAACCACTACTGTTGCAATGTTAACGTGGCCACCATAATGTGTTTAATTTGTCATATGGCCACCATAGGAATTAATAATTTCGCAGCCTAAGTAGCATATTAATCCATTTTGTCATGGGAAAAAGTATTGTGTATTATGAAAGTTCAATATTAATATTAGTAGCCATACTTGGCAACAAGGTATGATGGCACTGAAATAACTTCCCTTATAGAATATTTTTGCAGACCTTTTGGGGAATACGTCAGCCTCTGAATATTTTTTTTTACATTTTTACATGGTGGGGGATATTTTAGCTTATTATAAATTAATAGTGTTAAAAAGCATGGAAATAAGAATCCACGGGGAAAAATAGATGGAAAAATAGGCTAATTTTAACACAGTGGCGGCCATTTTGAATTTGGCCGCTATCTTGGTCGAAAACATTTTGGCCCCATATCCAGAAATATTCGGCATAAAAACTCTACCTTTGTGCCAATTTTCATGCTTTTAACACAAAATGCCCAATACTTCCAATATCCTTCACCATTCTGCAGCACTAATAGAACCCCTTCGTTTCCGGAGATATTTGAGATTTAGTTTCATTTGCATGCATTCGCTATGACGGACTGATAACGTTAATCTCTCGCGCAGTACTAATTGAAATAATATCTTTCGAAGTCTGTGACACAGACTACACACTTTCCGGACCGCCGTATGATATAGTGATTACATTAAGGTCAAGATCATCTTTAATCCTTGCACATTATTTTTGTTTCACGTAGTATATCATCGTTGTTTTCTTCTGTAGATAGCACATCAAATGTCTGCAAGCCAACCATATGCAACATTCTTGCATGGTCCCTTTTTTAAGTAGTACAACCGGTGTACAAGTTTTATAGTCCGCCGGACTCATAGTCCATCTACAACTGTGAAGAATAGGGCGCAGTCCGCCGGACTCATAGTCCACCTACAACGGTGAAGAATATGGCACTCGATTCAGTTGACTCTTTACGCAACATTAGTTTCACGCTTTACTCCGTAGTCGTCTATGGGGCCCAGACTATGGCTCCTGGCCGACTATATCTCCTTCTATACCGGCAATCGTCTGTTTGGTTTGTTGAGTGTCAAACATTACCCAAAGTACATCTGGAATTCCGGTCCAAGCAACACACGGTAAAATTCGGTAAATGCGTCAAATCAAGGCCAACATAGCGTCCCGGTGTGGCAGGAGATATGGTCCGCCGGACTCATAGTCCACCAACAACGGTAAAGAATAGGGCACACGAGTCAGTTGACTCTTCACGCAACATTAGTTTCAAACTTTACACCCTTGTCGTCTATGGATCCCGTACTATGGCTGCGGGTGGACCACATCTCCTTTTACACCGGTGTAAAGGGAGATATGGTGTAATTTGTAAAAAGTTACATAACAATGATATGTAAATGCTTACATAACAATTAGGCTCTTATTTTCTAACACAATTTGTTAATAAATTATTTACATAACTAATGTGTATTTTTTTTACATTTAGTTTAGTACTGAATATTTTACATAACTAACAAGTAAGATTTTACAGAACAGATGCTATGTAAACTTTTACATAAGAATGATAGTGTTCTGTGCGAACACAGGAATTATGTAAAATTTTACACAAGCTGTGTAAGCCTTTTTCTCAGTGTATGTCTCTGTCTCTCTGTCTTTCTCTCCGTCTATGTCTCTCTCCCTCTCTTTATCTATCCCCTCTCTGTCTTTGTCTGTCTGTCTCTTTATGTCCCAGTCTGTTTCTGTCTGTATATGTCTCTGTTTACTATTTTTTGTTCAAATCTATAAAAGCAGTTCTACAAGGTAATGTATGGGAAACGTATTATTATTTTTCTGTAAGATTAATATACTACTCTACAGAATTGCTCACTATCGAAATGCATTGTGGTCAACATTCAAAAAGTTCAGTTGATTTAGCGAGATGTGGTCTACTAACTTTCTACCAATAATATAATCGCATACGCACCTGTTCATCACACCTGAAGACACACCCTTGCATTTTATCTACAGCTGGAAATCTTTCAATGGCGGGAAAGGCTGGACTTCATAACTATGCAACGCTTGTAACGAGTGAAAAATATTTTATTTCAGAGGCCTTTTAAAACCCAACCCCAAACCTGGAAAGTAGCGCCGAGCTAAAATTGTAGGAACGATATTAAAACATGTAAAAGTCTGAGAATATCATATCAAAAGTTCCAGGACCCCCTGTGCTAAGGTTTGTACAGGGATAATACAAAGGTTTCAATTGAGCTAAACCATTGACTACTGTATTCCTGTAGTATTAATGATTAACAAAATGTATTGCTTGTCTCATCTATGTCCTTTAGTTTTATACCACAAGCCAACAAACGTTCAAGGTCTTGGGGTAAACATTTCATGATACTATTTTAATTTAAATTCAAATTACTCGTACTGTCATATAATATTATTCCTTCTGCATACAATATTTAAATATTGACCTTATAGAGCCGCCGGCAATGACCTCACATATACCCTGTAGTGAGCCAAATTACTGTTTGTTCATATCCAACCAACTTGAGACACTTTTAAAAGAATCGGAGCAATCTGAAACTTTACCCCAATTTGACCTTGAACCGTTATTAGCTATTCTACCTCTGCTCCCCATTATTTAAAAAAGCAGCATTCTGATTGGTCAGTTACTACTGCCCTTTAATCTGCAATAATGGGTCGTGAATGCATTTTCTCATTAAATCACGCTGTTTATGTAACAGAATAGAAGCAAAGTGTTTGCAGCATTATTTATGAGCTCATATTGTGTCTTCAATGGGCTCGGCTCCGCCTCGCCGATTATTTAGTTTTTCCGACCTGAGACACACTATTTGCCCATAAATGATACTGCATCACCCTTTATTTCTACAATCATACATCGTACAAAGGCAAGGTAGGGCAAGACATACATTTTCTTAATTATTGTGAATAAAGGGATTGGAGGAACTTCAAGCTATTTCTCATACTAGAACTTTTCTGGAAATTTCAGCTTTTCTTGCGTTATTCTATTGACCTTACAAAGAGAAGTTTCTTCTTCTAAAGTAAAAGACAAAAGCAGCATGATGGTTTGTTGGAAAGGTTTATTTGGTAACCATTAACTGTGAACATTTTCTGGGAAAATAATCATGGACTCTTATTATGTTCACTTTTAGAGTCAACAAGAATTCGAATTTTGCCTATTTAGGCTGTGACTTACTTTACATTAATAGATGAGCAAAAAAAAAACATTTTTAAAATGGTGCAAAAAATACTAAACTTTCGCAAAGCATAATGAAAATCGCATATCTTCCAGAATCCACACTGTAGTTTTGAGAACAACGGATATGAACCAATAGTCAGAAGAACGTTCATGTGCCGTACAGTTGAGTATATCCACAATGTTTTTTTGCTGAAAATGATAGATTTAGGGTGTGTAGAATAGATCCTGGCCGGGTGCCACCTATGGCATCCCCTTGGCGTCTTGAGAAATCCAAGATGGCGTCGCCATAACTAATATTATATCTATTAAAAAAAAAAAAAAAAAAAAAAACCCTATATTATCAACCTGGAGTTACTAGATATACTATAGATCCATGAACAAGTGTTTGGCACGTGTAACATTAAGTCATACCTTCAAATTCAAAATGAAGCCCAAATCCAAGATTTTTAAATCATGCCCTATATAACTCGCACATACCTCGATCAAAATAGACATAAATACTTAGTTTTAATGTTGTTTAGACCAATAACTGTATTTCTGATACTTGTAAATCAATATTGTAACCTGACGGTCATCAATATTGCAGCCAACAACGTGAACATCTTCAAAAAATACTTGGACGCAATTTATAAGTATTCAAGCCTTCAAAATCGAAATCATGTGGTGCAATTACATTAGAAAATGTACCTTGATCCTAACCATTTACAACATACATTTCAATTTGTTTTAAATGGCCCAAATCGAATAAAACCAATGTGGTGCAAAGTTGTCCAAATACCATATCCATAGGATTACATTTTGTCACAATGTCATAATATTCCACTCAATTTATAATTTGACCCTTTTTTTTTACGGGATACCTAGTATCACTTGACGCATAACCCCCCCCGCTTCCGCGATCAAGTGGCTGTAAGCCTGCCAAAACTAACACGGGCTCCGTCTGCTCCATTCAGTCCCGGTAAGGTATTTTTATCCCGGCTGACTTTGTTTTCAGTTGTAGACTTATGGACCCATCTTTTTCACATTCATACGGGGACCAATTGAATTTAATTAGTAAAGAACAATATACAGATGTTTAAATCTTAAAAGAATTTATTATGGGAATACCAGCCAATTTTTGGAAAAAATAAAGATTGATGACGTCAGCGGGATGGAATTGGTTTTATTATTTTGCTTCGGGGGACCATTCTAAATGACGTTACGTATCCCTACATTGGAAAAAAAACCAACCGATTCTCGTCATCGTACGGTCGTTTTTTGAATCTGTAGGGAAAGGTAATTTGGTACGTACTGTTAGACATAATAACGGTGTCTTTTGGACAAAAATAATAGCACTTTGGGCAGCGGGTCATATGTACAGACCTTATTTAACATAGTCGGATTTATAATATATCGGTCGCCCCCCAAAGAGCACACTGATATCTGATATCACCTGACACGTGACCTGTACCTGATACGTGACACAAACTATTCATCTCTTACCGTTTATAACTACAATACGGCAAGCAGCACGCCATTCTGTATCCTGTTGTCACAGCGTTACTCAATCAAGAGATGTGAGACTATACTGTGGTTCTGTACAGGGAGGGTAGGACACGATATTCTCGCTTGGGCATTGGACAGGATTTCCAAACGGTAATTTTGTGAAACTGCTACATGGCATTTACTATGGCCGCTCGTTCCATGACATTAAAAAAATCATCTCTAACCTTTGTTAAAAGATCTTATAATATCACGATAAAGTAAGAAAAAATATGAAGTTCACATCAATAATCCTTCTGTTAAATTCCTGTGCATAACTCAAAACCCCAGAAACTTCCCCTGCAAAGTAATCTCTCTACAACATAATACCCTTGAACATACGCGCCATGCGCACCATACACTCTAATATCAAACACATCCCTATTATAATTATTATCACCCCAAACCATTGCACTCCTGGGTTAGGCTAATAGGTACATTTTCTAATTGTTTCATTGACACAATAATTTATACTTGAAGGGAGGAAATATTTAGAAATTGTGTGTCAAGTATTGTTTGAAGATATTCACGTTTTTTGGCCGGCCATATTGATTGACGTCATTTCCAACTTTATAAGTATCATAAATCCGTCATGTCTAACATCATAATCTCAGTCACTTCCGTTCATTTTTTATCGCAGTTATTTGCTGTTATAGGCATATGTTTAAATTATTAGATGCTTCCATTTGAATTTGAAGCATGAATTACTGTTATAAGTGGCCATACACTTGGTTCCATTGGATCCTATAGTAATTGAGTAACTCCCTAGTTTGAAAATATAGGTTGAATAGATAATTATCATTTATGGCAAAGCCATCTTGGATTTCTCAAAATGCCCAATGAAAGAAAAATTTTTTTTTTTGTTGCCCAGGTGGCACCGGGAGATTCCCTTATTCTACACACCCTAATCTTATCATTTCATCACAAAAAATTGTGTATAAGACTCACTTTACGGTAGGCCATAACTTGGACCATATCGTCCGACAATGTTAACATCGGTGAAGTCATGTAGGCCATGATGCAAAAGCAAAAAAGATGCTTGGATAAGACCAAGGTGGCGCACCCCTGGGAAGTACATAATTCTCCGAAATAATTTTTCCTACAAATATAAGAATCAGTTCTACGCGTGTTCTCCCTTTCTCCTTATGTGCACATCTCGATAAATGATTAATTCATCTCAATTTATAAAACCCTGAATGCAGTGACTATGGCGTACACACCATGCTTCATTTGACTCCTGCAAAGTAATGGGGGCTATTGATAATTAATCCCACTCGGTATGTAGAAGACCAACACTTCAGCAATTCCTTGTTTTCATCTGGAACTGCAGAGCCATTGTTCATATCCATGCAACTGAAAGATTGCAGGTGTGTTACAATCACCCCTATTTAGATTAAGCTATCTTTCATGACGTGGAACACAAATTTCCCTGTCCTCTTTCACGAATAAATAAAGTTCGAGGTTCTACTGTGTGTTCAATTTTCCTTGACCCTATATTTCATCCTTTATTCGAAGGGAACGAGGCGAACAAGCTCCTGAGAAAAAATTTTAGTAAAAAACTGTGACCTAACATCTTTTTGCAGAACAAAACCCGTAACTGGCCGCGTAACTGCCATTCTATGCATTTATTGCTTTTAATAGCAGAATCGAAATCATTTACCTATATGAATGCCGGTGACCCGTTGCCGAACAAACTTTTAATGGAATAGAAAAGGTCCTATGATAAGTTATGGGTGTTTGGTTTTTTCTGCACCAGATGTTAGGTCATAGCTTGCCAATCAAAATTGTCGTTCAGATTTTACCATCTTCCGTTCCTTTTTGAATAAATTATGAAGTATACGATCAAAGTTATTTAAACTCCCATCAGAAAGTTTGGGTTTTATTTTTCTTCGTGAATGAGGGCTGTAGCTCAATCTAAATCGGGCCGGTGAAAACATTCAAATCTAAAAGCTTTTAAAAACGTCATGGGCACAACAATGGTTTGCAGTCCCAGAGATCTGAAGCCCGTTGTCCTATTCATCCTATTCTAACGGGCGATTTACTTATCAATAGCCCCATTATTTGCCGGAGTCAATGGAACGTGTGTACAACCCTTGTTCACTGATATTTAATGGGAAAAAGGAATGACATTTTAATTCATTTTTCCAAGAAAATGGCACATACTAAAGTGAAACACGCGTGAACTGATTTTTGATACTTTAGACAATTTATTTTAGCAAAATTATGTACCTGTTAGGGGTGCGTCACCTCTGTAAAAAACGCATGAGATCTTGCCCCGCTACCTAATGGATAAAGTACACCAGAGAAAGGAGAACATAGATATCTTAATGATACACCAAAACCATACGACATGTAGATGACTACAAGTTGGCGCAAAAAGTTATCTCGTAATACTTTTAAAGTTTTTAAGATCTAAAAATTTGTTGCTAGGTCTTGCCTCTTTTCATTTAACACCTTTCTTGTACAAAAGGGTGCAAAAATGACGGCGATAGAACCCTGGAAACACAAAACCCCAACCAAAAGTTGCAGTTTTGAGTTTGCAAGTAGGCTTTCCCGCTCATTCGTTTGGAAACCCTTTTGTGTAACATCAATACACACGTATATACCTTGAAAACAAAAAAACCGCAACCTTTGGTTTTGGGGGTTTACGTCTTTCGAGCGTGTTCCTCTCTCAGCCATTTTGTGCCACTTTTTACGTGAGGTGTTTCCATAAAATCCCAGACCATAGCAAAAAAATGTATATTCCAAAAACATTCAAATTATTGGACTTTGCACACATCACTGATCGAAAAACATGCCGAATACTTTTTTCCAACTGTAGATTTCACTCATGCATACGGTATATCATCCGATAGTGCCTGGAGAGATGAGCATTTTACAAGCAGAAAAAAACCCTCCTCCAGCCGAGACAGTATATCTCGCATATATTGTCTAGCTAATCCCTAACACCTTCCGGTAAATAAGACAAAGTTTTTTAAAAAATAAAAAATTAAACCGCTCATACTCCACTGTTTGGTCCCACCTAATGTCGGTCTACATAATGTTGACATTTATTTCTACAGCATGCAAAGTTTATGGCGGAAAAAAAAAAATGTTTAAAAGGAAGTGTTGACATGCTTGGATCGCACTAAATATCTAACAGTGAATAATATCCCTCATCGAAAGCATGTATTGCTAATTCGTCAAGAGGACAATGCAAAATGTGTAATATGAATTAATAGAAAAACAACTTATATATTTGGATTATAAGTCAACTGACCAAAATACGAAATTGAACTAATTCTGTATTTATATCTGACAAAAATACGAAGTTGCACTCATTTAGGTATTATAATTCAACTGACTAAATTTCGAAAATACCTAATTTTTTAAGGTCATAAGTTTGTCATTTTAACAAAAAATATTATAATCTACTTTTTCTTCCTAAATCCGTAATTTACTTTATTGAGTCAAATACATCACGCAGCATAGCATAGCCCGCATATACGTATACTCTATTGCTCACTATGCATTGTGGTCAACATTCAAAAGTTCAGTTTATTTGGCGAGATATTATCTTTTAACTTTCACCAATAACATCATCACACCTGGAGACACGCCCTTGCATGTTATCTACAGCTCGATGGTGGGAAAGGCTAGACATTCAATTATGTGGCGTTTGTAACAAGTGAAAATATTATTTTATTTCAGAGGCCTTTTTAAAATAAAACTCCAAACCTGGAAAATAGCACCAAGCTGAATTTTAGGAACGATACTAAAGAGTATGAGAAATAACGCATCAAAAGTCCCAGGGTCAGGAATAAGGGAGTATAAGTTTGTACATGGGTAAAATAAAGTGTTTCAATTGAGATAAACCATTGACTATTTATATTCTTCTACAGTGTCGTAACAATGATGAAGAAAATGTATTGTTCGTCTTATCTATGACCTGTAGTTTATAATACAGGCAAACATTAATCTTTCAAGGTCATCATGGGGTAAACATTTCAAAATGATACAAAATGACTTATTATAATAAAATAAAATGTTCAATCACTCCACCTACATCATTTAAATACTGACCTTATAAATGGCAGCGGCTAATGACCTCCCATGTACCCTGTAACAACATATCATAATGATTCTTCTCCTAGAACTATATGCAATAAAATTACTTAGACTGTCAAATATACGTTTTGTATATACAGAACAACTTTACACACCTTTGAAAAAAGGAGTATAATATCTACGTTAAAGTCAATTAAAATTCGAATTCTACCTATTTTAAGCAGTAACTTAACTTTTACATTGACGTTGACAAAGAAACTTTCTCATTGCATCACGCTGCTATACTGCATGCCTTTCAGAACAGCTGAGGTTTATAAGTGATACTGAAAATGCGGATATAATTGCTGGAGTCTTAAGTTAATCAATTACATCGGAGAAATGAATATATCTTATGCTACCCAGAACATAATTGTTTTACCTGCATACGACATATCATCAGATTTCGACTTGAGAAACGCGCATGTTACAAGTAGAATCCTTTTGCAGCCGATGTACACGTACTTATACCATGCCAATGCTGATCCCTCTAACTCATTCCGGAAATCAAAAACTTTCGACCAATAAAATTATCGTACGCGCACCGATTTGTCACACCTAAATGTGCGCTCTTGCATAATGTGAATTTAATCTGCAGATGAAAACCTTCTAATAATTGAATCATCATGTTCAGCTTTAGCTTCATGGCGGAAAGTAAAATGTTTAAAAAGAGAAGTGTTTGATATGACTTGTGTCGCACCAAACATCTAACAGATGAATAATAATATTTCCCTCGTTGGAAGCATGTATATAATTGGCTAATTCGGTCAAGAGAGACAATGCGAAATTGTAAATGAATTATAGAATACTTGCATGTTTTGGATTTTAATTTAACTGACCAAAATACGAAATTAAACTCATTCTGTATTATAATTTTAGTGTTTAACAGACTACGAATTTGTATAAATGTTGTTATTTTAAATATTTACAAAAAGCGCATTAAACTCTTTCCTCCATGTCCATATATAAATTGTAACCATTTGTATTGGTTCTTATATAGGACCTTTGTAAGAAACACATTTCTGTCCAGTCTGGAACCTTGGTTCTTTAAATAAACCAGCAATATTCCGAGTAGCTTTCCTAAGAATTGCGAGTGTTAAATTTAAAATTGGTTCTTCACAGAACCTTGAATTGGTCTTCTGAGTTGATAGAAAACTTATGAGAACAAATTGTGGTGTTTTTCTATGGGGCAAGAAGGGTACTAACTGTTTGAAGTCAATGGAAATGAGTGTTAAATTTCCTGTTAAAGGTGTTTAAAATAGATGCAGTGACTTATCATTTGAATATTTTTGTGAGGGTTCAGTGTTACGAAGAGTAAAGTATATTCGCGCAATAAAATCTTGAACAAACTCACTATGGTCCTTGCCACATACCCTAAGATCGACGGCACTTGTCCTGTGCTACTCATGTGCAGAGTATACTTGCCCTGTATGGGAAAAATCAACCCATGCCAAGAAGCTTGATCCATCGTTAAATGCCTTCTGCCGGCATATCAGAGGATGCTTTCGCCCAACTCCAACGGAGAACTTATACATCCACCAGACGCTCTTGCATGCTCTCTACACTACGACGAACCCATCCTTCATTGTCTATAGTGAGCATGCAAGAGCTGCCAAGAATCTAATGTGAACCCTATACCTACTGCTAACAGCCTTAAATCCAGAGAGAGTTTCTTGAGCAAAGTTCAACCCATTGAAACAAGCTCTAAGGAGTATAGGAGAGTGGCCCTATGGAAAGAAAGACTTGCCATCAATCAAGTAACATCTATTGGTATTGAACCTGGTGAGCATCTCCCACCTGGAGCTGACTCCTCATGGGCTGAATGGCAATGTCTCAACAGATTGAGAACCAGAATTGGCCGATCTAAGGTTTCCTGGCAGAAGTGGAGCTACCTGGTAGGCGATCAGAAAATTACCTATGATTGTGGAACAGCACCACAGACAATGGAACGTTATCGAAGAGAGAAGAGAAGAGAAGTCTTTGTTAAAATGTGGTTGGTGGAATCTGTTTGGTGTGTGTTATATTATAAAAGGGTGTGCAACTATATATTTCTATATATTTAGCATCATTTAACAGTTTAACAGACATTTGGTTTAAGATTAAAAAAAATGCTTGATATTTATCCACCTAAACTGACTGAACATCATCCGTCCGAGCACACCAAAACTCTTAATTATTTACTTAGTCTATGCCATCTGGACATCTTAACTATTGCAAAAACAATCATAGAACCTTTGTTGAGAATGTGTGCACATGACCTGTTTTTATTATTTTCTTTTTTTATTTTTGGAAACTAAAAATATTTGAAAAGTGAAGTAAGGTTCACTACAAAAAACGCAAAATTGACGTGCGCGCGCGCTAACCTGAAACTTAAAATTCAATTCAATGTGCCATTAAAAATATCAACACAAGATAGGATGAAAATTTTTCCTTTAATGGGGGCACTAGGGTGGTTTTCAGTTCAACCTTGATCAGCTATTTAAGAGTATAGCACTGATATCAAAACACATGCCTACATGAGGCACGATTTCAATGCTCCCTAATAAAAATATAAAAACTGGCCGATCTTAAGGTTTCATTGCAGAAGTGGGGCTACCTGGAAGGAGATCAAGACACTACCTGTTGTTGTGGAACAGCACCACAGACAATGGAACATCTCTTGGTTTTGCCCACTGTTGGAGCAACAATGCACCTTGCGGAATTCAGTGAAGCAGCTAGACATTGTATTTATCTCCGGCTGGATCATATTTGAGAACCCCTGTGTTTGGACATGATAAGAAGAAGAAGAAGAAGTGCTTCCTAATTACCTGTCTTTGTGTGATCCCCCATTAAAACTATTTTTGAAAGACTTCTTCATTTTAAGTTGGTTATTTTTTGGAAATTAATCAATTTTGAGGATGAAGAAGGTAAAAAATGAATTCATCCACACAGGAGGTTGGCAGGTATGATGATTATTAACTGATATAATTCTTGATACAGATCAGCATAGTAATAACCAATTTGTCGTGTGAATACAAGAAGGTCGTAAGTCCAATAGCTGTCATGTGATATATGTGTGTGCTGCCATGTATGAGGATGACTTTTTAAGTCAAAATGTATCTTTCCTTGAGTCAGTGGCTCTTGAAATGATTCTTCAGCCGACTGTGTCGCCCGAAAAAACATTTCAAGAGCCACTGACCAAAGATTTGGCATAATAGTATGTTCAATGGAAATTTCTGAAAAATGGCAGCTATTGCACTTAAGACCCTCTTGCGTTCACATGACGAATTATGAATTCAATTTTTTGTACCATACCAACACAAATCAATTGAAATTGCAATTGAATTCAATGTAATATTGAATTTAAACAAGATGTCTCTTTATTTTCAACTAACCTTCGGCTTTAATGCGCTACTCTGTATGTTTACTTCCTGTCTTCAAGAATTAATTTGTTTAATATTACCATTCTCAAATCATATTACTTTCTGAAAATACTAAACTTTAAAGAAGTGCTTTCAAAATTAATGTTTTTATGAGGGAGTTCACAAAAAAGCCATTAGATTAGGAGCGTTGAACATTCTAAATTTCGGGGATTTAAAAATCAGTCCTTTAGGATTGTAATAAGGGACCAATCAAAATAGATTTAAAATTAAATTCTTGTTGCTTTAGATTCAATCATATAAATTTGAGTTCAAATCTAATAGGATTTAATGGTAACGCAATAGCGATCAATTTTAAATTCTATTGGTCCCCAACTACAACTTCCTAAGGATTAACTTTTAAGTCCATGAAATAGACTTAGAGTGAAGTTCTGCCTCGTGTAGGAATATGTTTCCTTTAGGTAGATGCTACTCTTATTTTTCTTGAACTAGGCGAGCAATGGTACCCCTATCGCAACCCTGTAACTCTTATAAAATAAGAAAAAAAGTTGTATCTGACAAACCCGAAGTATATCATTTTCGTAAGTGGAACAGTACAATCAAATAATTCTTATCTCTATATATTACAATAAACCAATAAAATGCGAACCGTAAGGGGGAAAAGGAGAAGAGAAAATGTCTTAGCGGTAGTGCCCTAAGGCTACCACTCGAGATGAGTAGCTGAAGCGAATCTTGACAAAATATCTCATCCAAACGGTTCGATACGCAAAGCAATGCGTAGTACGTATTTGATATGCCGTAAAGTCGATCCGACCTTACTTAACAAATTTCACGCTATACTAGTAGTATTATTGGGGTGTTGAGTAAATTAACACAAAGTTGTTCTTCTTTATTGACATTTCCGAGTGTAGACACGGAACATGTATACCTTTATTGTGTTCTTTTTTCTGTTCATTTTCTTTTCCTATACGTTCCGCAGCAAGCAATCGAAGATTGCCAGCGAAGCGGGCGAGAATTATGATGTTTCTTCAACGCGCGTGTGTTTGTGTTCATTTCAATGCGCTTGTTAAATTGCGTATGCTGAACAAAAACATGACTTTTGGCGGACTCAATCGAACAGATATAAGCATCAGTCTTCTTCTCTGTTTTGACTTCTTTTTTACCAGTTAACAAAAGCCTTGAGTCCAGTTCCGTTTGCTCTGTGCTTTTCAATTAAGCCTTGCTATGTTCTGTATCCGGTTAAAGATATTGGCAATCCATAAAAGAAAAAAAAATCAGTAAAAAAATTTCAATTAGTGCCGATGGGTAGCCTATAGAATATGGGTGACCAAATGGAAAATTTCCGTTTGTTATTCATATACAAAAAAATCCACTAGCGGAGTAATATGAACAAAATGAGCAAAGTAATTTGCAAGCCAAGTGTGGCTGTTTTTCTTCTTCTACACATAGGATGTATTTTAACGTGCCATCCCTGCGTTTCAAATGTTATGTTGATGGGTTCCACAGTGTGTATTAAAAACACGCTATTTAACTCCTCAATTGGTTCAATATAAGATTCTCACATTGGCTCTTTATATCATCAAAAAGTTCTTTAATGAAAAAAAAACGTATAGTGAGAATACAAAAGAACGTGAAGATTTTTAATGCTTATTTGATAAACCTTAGTGCAGCCAGCCAATTATCTTAATAAAAGTGCTTTTGATAAGCAATATTAAAAGAAAGAGGAAAATAAATAATAATGAAGCGGCTTTCGTCTTCTACTACAACTGGATGATTATCGTCGCTCGTTTTCGCTATGTCATCTTTATATATCATAATTGAATATATTTCTCCTTCTATCGCAATCGCCTTTTAGTTGAAAAGGATTTCTTTTATCGTTATTGAATATTTTTTCTGTTTGTCATTCAGTCGGAAAAGTTAGCTTGAAATAAGTTTGCTCATTATCTGGTTATACCTTAAATACCACAAAAAGTTAATACTGAGTGACTTTTTATTATATTTCACCAACTGAAAACCATTTTTCCCTTTTATTTTTACTCCGATTGTTTACCTTAAACCAATTATACCAAAATCCTAATATTCGCAATTTTGTACAAAATATAATTAGGCCTATATAAAAACACCTCCTTTATAAATCAACTAATTTTTCTATATTGTTAACCTCAGCGTAATTATTTTCAACTCATTGTACACAAATTTCAATATTTTATACACAATACAAAATACAATACCATTGCATATCGCGCGGGTGTTCACCAATATTGATAAAGCTTGCAAAATAAACCTTGTATTTGTAGTAAAATATTAATCGATAATTAAATCTCACAGATTTTCTAAACCACGTTCTATATACCCTGCGTGCGAAATTCAACCATAAATTAAAAATGCCACAATATCATTTTAAAATTAGGATTCGCCCTAATATTTGTTTAAAACACAAGTCGTTTATTAATATAACAATAAAGCGCTATAAAGTAACATTACTGCCACTTTGCTGTCCGCAGAATTCTTTGTTTACTTTTTCATCCTCTAACTCGCCAATGATCTGGCAGCTTCAACCGTTCTCCGATATCAAATAAGCAAACTTGGTTTTTACTCAAAGTACCACAAAGTATAGTTGTATTACAAAAATCTGCTCAATCCTGTACTTAATTTCTAAACCGTGTAAATATGAGCCACGCGGCGGCCATCCGCGTTAAAACAACTTTCCCGGTCAGTCTATTGTCCGGCATTTCTTTCATAATTTCACACCACTTTTCCCTCCTAATGTCGCCAACCTTTTGTCTTTCTGGTCCTTAATTACTTCCCCTCAGCGAATCAACATGTCAATTACTCTCAACTTCTGCTTTATTCAATCACTCTCTCTGCTCATTTTATTTTCACAATTCTTTGTTGCCTGTTGTATACTATTAAAACACATAATTAATTTGTCTTGTGTTTACGGATTCACGAGGTTTCGAGCCACAATTGTGGGTGTTTGAAACTCCTCAAAGCGTCATAAAACCACACCTGGACAAAAATAAACATATTACTAATAGCCGATTGACAAATATTTCTCACTGTCTGACTTTTTTGATATATTTATACGGATAAATGCAAAATCTTTTCTTTGAGATGTCTAAACCACTCGCCAACAATTTGTTATAGCGAGCGTTGTCCAGCCCATTTCCCTTTAATACTTCCATTGTTCCGTCGTTTCTTCAAGTTTTCTCTGCTTAGCATGTTTTTCTTTCCTTAATGACCTGCGAGTTCTTTTTTTTGAGTGACAAGAGAGCAAGTTAATGAACCGAAGAAACGAAACTGCTTTTCAATAAGAAATTACATAAACCACAATACTCCTTTCTCGTGATAATTATCTCAATCTTTGCACTTTACTCACTGGTCTTTCACGGGTACTTCAGCATGTCAAGTATGAACACTAAAGACAACTCGAGATATCTTTTAACATTGAACACCCGATTACTTACGACAATGCACTTTAAGTCTAATTTGATCTACTACTACCAACTAACCTCTCATAGAAGACTGGGAATGTTAGTGCTTATTGTACCTATATTATGCCAGTTCTTAAAAATGACAAAGAACAAGTATTTTTAAAATAAAATTGACATGTTTAACTTGTCAATGTTGTCGCCTGCTCCGCATAATGTGTTAAGCGAAGGACACAAACCTACTCGATTCTGCTTGAGGAAATATTCCTCGAGTGCCATGTTTATCTTACGCCCTGTTGAATTGTCATAAAAAGGGAAAGGGAAATTTTACGTGAAAGTTACAAAGATTGGCGTAAAAACCAATAAAAGACCGGTATTAGTATACAACATAGTCTGTATAGGCGGTATGGGGCAAATTGTGGTGAAATGTTCACGCTTGAACGAAGTTTTTAAATTGAGGAACAAGCAAAGTTGAAGTTGACAAAAACATGGGGGTAGTTTGACGGACAGTTTGTTATCACCAATGCCAAATGCGTAGCTAGAGGGGAAAGATACGGAGGTTTATAAGCATAGTCTGACTGTCACTTGGAATGCCCGTAACGTGCTTACTATACTTACACTAAATATTTATCAAAATTATCGAAGATTGATTGTGTCAACACGAGCATCACGCATTGAATATGCGATACATGTCAGAGACGGTTTTGAATAAACCAAAGATAGTGTTTTGTAAGAACTCGCACTTGAAGATATGATATGTTTATGGCCACACGTGCAAAGTTGTTTTATACTTTTGTATATTTCTGTTGCGCTTTTAAGTGTTGAATAGGTTGGTTGTTTGATTAAACTTCACAAAATGGAGTATCAATTCAGATTATCTTATTCAGAAAAACAGTTAATTATTATCTTCAAGCCATCTATCACAATCATGTCAAAAAAGTAAGTCTTTTGCATACCACACCCTCATCCGTGATCACACATACAATATTCAATTAACTTTGTTATATATGTGCTCTCAAAGCCTGACTAAAGTTAAAGAGAAATAATGCCAATCTATCAGTTAGTCTTTTTCTACAATGTATAGATCCTATCAGTTATTGTCATTTAATTAGTCTTGAAAAATAATAATTTTACAAGAACATCTTGTTTACTTTAATAATTAGGTTACTTTTAACCTGTCTTTACGTCTTTCGAAGGTTATCACATTTTCAAACGTTTTTAATACCTGGGTTTTTATCAAGGTTTCATCCAATGGTACTATAAGTATTTACAAATTTTGAATACTCAGATTTGGAATACTTAGATTTTACCTTGTGATATTGATGTTGTGTCGAAGGATAGGTATTTATAAAATTTGAATACTTATTTCATTCAATGATACATAATTATTCAAAGGTTCAAATGTTTCAAAGGTTTTATCACCTACGTTTCATTCAATGATACTAGAAGCTCCCGAAGAAATGTCAGGATAGCGACATTCAAAACTTGCAGAAAGATTTTGTTAACGGTGGGTAGGCATCATTGCGTACATAAATTACTGCCACTTTCAGTGCTTAATATCTTGCCATTTCCAAGAGTTCATCGGCATGTTCAGTCGCTCCTTCGGTATGTTCATCATTATTTTCTTGCGCTTGCATTTGTACAGCGAAGCATATGATTACACTACATGTGAAAGCTTTTTTTGCAGAATATTATTAATATGTCTGTTGTCCATTCTTTCCATCTTTTTTATTACAACTTTTAAGTGTTTCTTGTTAACATTTGTCTTAAAAGTTTCATCAGTGCATTAGAATCTTAAAATGTGACTGTGTATAAACCACATTGATATCTACATTTTGGTAATCACATAGGATGGACGTTGTTGACTTTAGAAGAATTTTCAAAAGAACCTCCAAAATTTTTCAAACACCTTCAAATCGTTCTCAATTCCTGTACTTACATAATCTTGACATTTTCTTAACATTGCCTGCAGCAATTAACTATTCATATCATTATTTAGCTCCTCAAATCTTGCGTGCGTTGGGAATATTTTGTTTTCGTCTATCGTTGAAACAACACTCATATGAACAATCAGACATGGTAAAGATGCGCGTTTGTTTTACACGACTACATATTATCTTAATGGTATAAACACCTAATAATCTTGAAGTTTTTACTTTGACCTTTGTGGAAGAAGAGGAAAGGGGGAGAAATTACTCCTTATCTTCCTTCTCTCACCTAATCCTCCGCCTGTATAATCACCTTGTTGAAATGTTGGTAGTTTTGCTGGTAATGATAATCCTATTCATGATTCACTGACTTCAAATTTGATTACCCTAAATAAACGCTATCTGTGATAGCTGATTTTGTGATGCCTTGAAAAACTAAGTGTTTGATGCAGTACAGAGTAAATTCATGTTTTAAAACAAGTACAAGAATACTTCAAGCACTTTTAATCAAACACTTAAAGACGAAGGACATAAATATGAAGTCAAGTCTCAGGCAACACATGGAAAAATTCAATATTAAATATTTATTCTACAATGACTCATTTTAACATTTCAACATCTATCTTGTCTCGTGGTGTCATTATTTAGCATGCAGAGACTGTGACTATGTCTTGTCTAAAACAGTATTTATCACGATAAACATTAAACACTATGTTTCCATTTATCTTAGCCAGCACTACAAAGTTTTGTCTCAGCAAATGTGATATAGGAACGTCTTTATATAAACTTAAAGAAATACATCGTGTATAATTTATTTTTGGGTAGGTTCGGATATTTTTCATCTCGATAATTGTAAGTGTAGTTACAATTTATCTTATTTTAACTTAAGTGTAATTACAATTTATCTTATTTTATTGTAAGTGTACTTACAATTTACCTTATTTTATCCTGTAAAATAATCGTTTTGCTGCTGCTATTGATATCATTGATTTGATGGTCTTCGTTAAGTTCGGTTTTGGTGTTTTCCCATACTTTTGCCAATGTTTGTAACATTTAAAGTAACATATGTTTAACACAAGAGAACAATAGTCTGTTTTGAAAACGCTACACACATCTGCGACACTGTTGCATCTTGTCTCGAAAAAATATTTCAAATAATATCCATCATCGATAGCCGTCCATCCCCACAAGTTTTCGCCCCTACGAGGTACACACATGCATAGCTTATACAACAACAGGTGATCAAGACAGAATAGTTTATTCAGTTGCTGGAGTAAGGTAAATAGCAACATACCCTCTTGCACCTGGGTGATACGAAGCAAAGCTAGGGGGATATACATGGGGCTATTGTGGGGCCTGTTTGACCTCTTACGTGACACAGATTCCAAGAGAAAGTTCAGTGAATGGCCCTTGTAGAACTCTGCGTACTTTAGCTCACTCCAGAGCTCACAACACCCCGATGAACGACATGAATTTGATGTGCAATAGTCTAATATGCAGTAAATGTTCATTTTTAGTTTGAGCCGCTGAGACATAATTCAGTTCCACTGATATAACATTTCAGCTGTTTGGTGCGGTTAAGTTTTATTTTAGTCCGTTAGCTTATAATATATAATACGTCACGTCACGTCTCTTCGAGTCCCGTCGCGTCACGTCGGGTGAAAAATACCAGCCTAAGACGCACTACATGTCTTCTTCCACCGGTCGAAGTAAATTTTACAAATTTTAAGCGGGCCAATGATTGAAATCAAGGTCAAACTTATAGTTTGCACCGGGGGTAAATTTGAAATGAAGTCAAATTGTCTTTAAATGTAAATCAATGCATTTGTCTTGTTAAAAGGAGTAAAGAGGGTATAATTTGTCTAGGATCTGTCAGTTAGTTACACGAGTATAGCCCTATCAAGGTTCAAGGTTATCCTGGGGTAAAAAATTACCCAATGCTCAGATTTGTTGAAACTAGTGCTAACTTGTTCGTCTTTTCTCTTAGGATCCAAAAGTTAGCTATTTTACTATATGTGGCAATTACGCAGGATCTACATGGTCTATGGGAGTAACCAAGATATGCCCAGAATTTTGCACACAGAGCCGTCACCAAAATTAAGAGTATCCATTTTCTGTTTCAGTATGACCAGAGGAATCATTTGACACCGGTTTCAACAAAATCTGAGTACTGTGTAATTTTTACCCCAGGATGACTTTGAACCTTAATATGGCTTTACTCGTGTAACTAACAGTCACAACCTAGACAATCTATTCCTTTTTTAATCCTTATAACAAGACAATACATTGATGTACATTTAAACACAATTTGGCTTCATTTTAAATTTACCCCTGTACTAATTTTACCCTCTTATTTTACAATGTTCCCCTATAGGGATTTTTTAGAACTTTCAGAATCGTATTTCATCGAAATACCATACTATCATCGAAAAAAAGTATTATAATCTAAATATCAAGTTTTTTATTACTTGGTTTATAAAACCAATCACTTGTCAATCGAAAATGGATATTTTTTAAGCATATATGTTTAGGGAAAGGGCGTTGGCGAAAACCTTTCAGATTACTTAACACTGAGCTCGCCATAGGCAGCTCTTAGATGATATGCGACATCCATATTATCACACAACTATACATATAGATACATGCCAAAGGTATCTTTAAGTCCATCATTTACAGTTCAAACATTTACTAAGAACTACAGAAAATTGCTTAAACTTAAATATAATTGATGCACGATAATCAACCAAGATCACTTAATTCGCCGTAACGCGAATTTATAAATTCGCCGGCCAGGGAATTTATAAATTATCTGATCCTGACTTAAAATAGTTTTTGAATCAAAAAGGATTTCAGTTTGTGGTCCTAAAAGTGGACATTTGTGACAGTCAGAAATGTTTGAATGTATTAATTTTCATTCTCAAAATAGAATATAATTTCAAAAACTACCCATTTTTTAAAGGCTTTCAAAATTATTCACTGTGCAAAAATATACGTTTTATTGAGTATAATACGACCATGACACGTCATTGTGTATAATACGTCATGATCTTCCTCATCGGAAGATAGGTATGATCTTCCTCACCGGAAGATCAGGACGTATCATACAATAATAATTATGATGTATCATGGTCGTATAATAGTTTTGAATAGTGAACTTTTTTTATGAGAGAATCAAACACAAAACTATTTGCGTAGGAGCGTTGAAGTCCTTGTAGGAATAGCCAGTGCTACTCTTAGTTTTCTGAAATCCCAGCAATCGGTCCAAAGAAATCACAGGGCACAGCACACATGCTATACAACGAAAGTATGGCACGCTCCACGTATCAAATCATGGCGAGTTTTCCCTCGCATGTCGAGTTTCATGCGCTGTATATCGAGTTTACCCCGCTATATGTCGAGTTTACAGCGCTGCCTATCCAGTTTGAACTCTATGTGCCGAGTTTCATAAATCATGTCCAGAATAAATCATGTCCAGAATAAATCATGCCGAGTTTTAAAAAACTGGACATGATTTTTTTCAACATGTGCAAACTGGACATGATTGTTTTTCTCAACATGAGCAAACTCGACATGATTTTTTTTCTCAACATGAGCAAACTCGACATGATTTTTTTACACATACACCAAAAAATCATGTCGAGTTTCACGCGCTGTGTATCGAGTTTCCCTCGCCATATGTCGAGTGTGCAGCGTTATATGTCGAGTTTACAGCGCTATCTGTCCTTTTTGCCCTCTATACATCGAGTTTTGCTCTCTATATGGTGAGTTTGACATAAATCATGTCCAGTTTTCCTCATGTCCAGAAAAAAATCATGCCGAGTGTCGAGTTTGCTCATGTTGAGAAAAAAAAATCATGTCGAGTTTTCCTCATGTTGAGAAAAAAATCATGTCGAGCTTTTTCAAACTCGGCATGATTTTTTTCTGGACATGAGGAAAACTCGACATGATTTATGTCAAACTCACCATATAGAGAGCAAAACTCGATGTATAGAGGGCAAACTGGACAGATAGCGCTGTAAACTCGACATATAACGCTGCACACTCGACATATAGAGAGGAAAACTCGATACACAGCGCGTGAAACTCGACATGATTTGATACGTGGAGCGTGCCATACGAAAGGCTTGAACTCCCCGCGCTACTGAGTATAGGGCCTAAGCCTTGTGATTTCTTTGAACCTGTTACTAGGAAAGGAATCCTATTACTGGCACTTCTACAGGTGAGTACAAAAACTTACCCTTAGGTATGTCCGCATGTTTGAATTTTCCAAGTACCGAGATACTCTAACTATGTGTATCATCTAAGCTTATTTTTGTCTTTAATTTGCTGCAAAGATCATTCCATGCTCGGTTTGTATAGACCGAGTTACGTCGTTTGAATCAAGCAGTCGTTTCCCTCTGTCACTGGCCACGGAATCACATTTGCTTAGTCGGGCCGCCGTCATTTCAAATGGGAATCCGTGATAGGGTGAAAACCGCACTACTGATTCAAAGACTGTAGCTCGGCTATACTTAACCGAATTGACATTTATCTTTGCATGCAATTAAGATAATACATAGGCTTTCCGATGATATCACATACGTTATACATAATTACTTTGAAAAACCCCACTCCCCCAAAACACCCTACCTGAACCACTAACACTTCCCCTTCAAACCGCCCTACGCGAACTCCTCCCCCCCAACAACTCTAAACTCAAAATGGTCTCCACAATCCGGGTCAAGTTTTTTTGCCTCACCCTGTACGCGACACCCTTCTTAATGAAAACACAATAAAAGGAGTTGTAACTTTTTCAAAACACCCTCAGATACACATGCCATGTATTGAATGTAATTCCAATTACGTAAAGATTCTGCTCAACTACCTCATAATTTTGATTTATCAATCTGCAATTTCCCATTCATGAAGTTTAATGTGTCTATTCATATGATGATGTTTAGAATTTGAAAGCATTCATTATCTGATCTTATTGATAAGATCGTCTTAAATGAAATGGCATCCATCCCTACTTCAGTCCAGTGCACAGTGCAACACTTCTGTCATGTCTGTGGCATCATAAGTGATAAAGTGAGAGAACTTTTTCTGGCGACGGCTGGTAGCATTACTACCAAAGATATGAACATTTGGTTATCAATAAAGTATGATTCTTTGTTTAATTTCTCTGTTGCATCATCAAAGAGCTGGGTACAGCCTCGCTTAATATCTTACATCTTTGCCGCAGGTTAACTAGTGAAATCTTGTGACTCTCTTGAAAATTTGAAAACATTGCGCAAAATTATTAAATTGATTGAAATATCACGAAATGCGCAAAATGTCGTTACCACCAAATTTCCCAATTTTTAGCCGTGGAATATCGCTTAACCGCTTGTATTTTAGAATATGATAAAGTGAATCTGACGCTTCGGGGAATGTTGAATCCCCTAATAGAAATAACAACATTATTATGTAGCTTTAACAGAAGTCAAAGTTTGCAACATTATAAAATATTGCGACTTGATTTAATTTGGTCTTATTATATTCACAACACAAGGATCAAAAATCATTTCCTATATTTGATCATCTAGAACTTCACATGCAAAGAGTGGTTGTTTTCATAGCATTTAGGTAATTTCTTGTTGTGTGAAATTCCCAAATTACTAAAAACAATGTATGTATTACAATCGCCCAATTTAATTTCAATGACTATACAACAACTGTTCAAGCTCTCTTTTCTCGAAACAAACGCGAATCTGTATATTTTCAAAACACGAGGTAAAGTTTTAAATCCGTGGTATGTGGGTTTTATATAATGGTATGCATTTAACGTCTGTCGTACACTGACACTCAACGTTAGTACGTGCCAATAAAAATGAGTCCACTGAAAAGGTTTATTGAAACTTTCAGCGCGCCCATTGGAAGACGAGTTGTTAAACTAAGTTCCCCGCAGCAAATTCCTCAAAGATGGGATTTCGCAGTCTCCACAATCTTGAGTAAGTTGAATCAAGACATTGTACAACAATGTTTTCTTAAAGATATAATTTCAATCATAGCAAGTTTGATATCTTTCATTCCTTATCAACGCGCCCACCTGAGAGGTTACAAAAGCATTCGCGTGCCCCTATAGTAGGGGCTGTTTTGGTACTCGGTAGGGTGCTGTTGTTTCGATGTATCAACTCAATCATACCATGCTTTATCAGTATGTAGCAAAGCTAACAAAGAAGTGTGTCATTTAAATGATAGCATGATACACCCCTGACTTCAAAGCTGATGATACAATCAGAGTGGATCGTGTCATCGCGCTAATTGAAGTCAAATATACCCCCTATAAGGAGGCACGCGAATGCTTTTGCATTCCATCTGATGACTGGGTTGATGACAATGAAAATATTGTCATTTAATTGAGAGGAACCTTTTGGTAACCCCAACCGTTGAGAATAAAGACTTGCAAATGGAGTTCACACCATCCGAATATATTTCAAAGTAAGAGTGGGTCTAGCCTGAACCGTATGAAGAACACACTCCATTCTTAGGGATTTTTTCCATATTTTATTCTATATCCTTTGCATAAATCTTTCTTAAGAATTATTACAGTATGAATTGGAACCCTTTGCAATGTATGCTAGAGAAATGGAACTAGATGTAAACGTTGGAAAGCATAGGTTCTGTGCAGTTCTTTGCAGATTGTAGTGATTGTATTTCGATTTTCCTAATTACTGACATTGATCCAAGCCGATCAGATCATATCATGCCTATCCCTTATATCTGAATACTAATAGTATCAGTATAAGTTTCAGTCAGTTGATCAGTCGCCTTTCTGTCGACGTGCGATCACAAACAATAGTATCACCATAGCATGTTTCATTTGTACAAATAAACAATCAAAATTCCCTTAATTGGAAAAAATAGAAATTCATTTTAGAGCATTTATGTCAGTTCACAAACTTAGTCAACAGTTTTGAGAATTTTATCAACATTTCGATGAATGCACACACTTGTAAGTAATTAAAGGAAAATCAAAATACACGAACAACTAACACCTGATAAGTATGGAAGACATGAAAAAAGACAAATAGAAAGACAGAAAACGGACCAACCAGCTAACAGAAAGCCTTATGTTGAATGATTCATTGAAAGATATTTTTCAGTTTCTCTTTTTTGCAGAGAAAGGACAAATTCATAACATATTTCTGAAACCTTGGTTTCTAATTGCAAAGATAGAAGCTGATTGTACAATTGAGTCTAACAAAGAAGAGGGTGATGAAATATAAAACAATGTCAGCAATGAAGGACTAAACATACTCATTGGCAAACATATTCTTTGCAGGTGACCATGACATGATGATGCCTACAATTAATTACCTGACGTACTAGCACAGCACATAATCATGAATTGACAAAAGCTCACTCTCACAATCGAACGATTTTGCTATTAAATCATATCTTTTTTCTTTAAAGATAAAGTGGCACATTTTGCATATAGGGCGCCCCAAGTTTGGTCAAAACTTAGGTTTTTGCATATTTTGTATTATTTTTACATGTGTTAAATTCGCCTGAAACTAGCAAGCCTCCATTTTTAGTGTGTGTGTGTGTAAATCAAGTAATTTTGTAATAAAACCACTCCGGAGTATTTTTTTTTTCCAATGGCTTAGGTTGGACAACTAGAACGCAAGAAAATGAACATCAGTGTCGTGTTAATTTTCCTGTAAACACTTCAGACTGGTCCCTGTCTTTCTTGTTTATGTTAACAATGTCTAAAGATCCTCAATTTGCTGATGGTATGTAAATTAAACTCTTACAACCAAGATCTTTTGAGTGAAAATGAAGGGAAAAGGCTGGAAAAGACTACCTGATTTCAAATCGAAACTGGGGTCCTATAGGTGTTTTATATATTATTTCTTGGTGTAAATCTGTTTTTACTGTTCAATGCAAGTTCCACCCGTTTCAGCTATTTTAAGGAATTTTGTATTTTGCTGGAAAGGTGCCCGTGCCTCTTTAACAAGTGCGTTTGTATTCACATCAGAAGCATCATATTTGTTCGGACTTATGATGTTAGTCGAGGTATTTCTAACCAAGAATCTACATTATTCCATTTATTTTTTTCTATATAACTTGTTTTAAAACACTATTAATAAGATAAAAAACTGTCATTTTGAACAAATGCACCTGTAACTAGAATCCAATATAATTCAAGGAGAAGTTAAAAGTGCAAACGGAAGAACTTAACATTTTCGTTAAACAAATCAGCAACTTAACATACTCCATGTCTTCTCTGTAGTGCAATCCAGCATTTTTAAAATACGATAAATACTATTAATAATAGACTTGTTTATTCACACCTGTACGTTGATTCTCAAACTATATTTAAATTGCAACTAAAAGAGCAAACAAAAAGTACCCTTTTTGTTCAACAAATCAGAGAACAATATCCCTTTAAACATGTCACTCAAGCTAACTACTTTGTCTATGTTGACTGACATGGTGATTCCGAAGCTAAATACTTTGTATTTGTAGTTTTGGTTGCTTTCAATTGACACGCCAGTAAAAGTACTATGAAAACTTTACGGGTTATTGGCATGAATTCACGGGAGAACACTAAAGCGTTGATTGGATAAGTGTTTACCTAAACGTTAGCTTAGTCCCAGCATGCATTACGTTAGAGTCACGACAATACATAGCGCCCCAATGAAAGAATATTTGGGCACTGAAAACCACGTTATCTGTCAAAATACGCGATTGGCCCACATCTATACACCGTTTTAAAGGTGCCATTTTTCACGCGCGTTCTGTGTTTACTTTAATGGGTGGTCAATTTCTTTTAAGCAAAATTTCAAAATAAACACGGAACAGAACGACTTGGGTGGGCAGCTTTAATTGATGTGGGGATTTTATAAACAAACCGAGTCGCTGAACGGTCCGCTATTGGTTCACTACCTAGCGGGTTTGTGGACACAGGCAGATAGACTCCATTGTGTGGCTATAACGGGGGAGGTGCCTAGCGTAGTGCAAACTGTTTAATCACTGTTGCATTTATAGACTCATCTGAAAGTCAACCAAATGAACATACAACAACATTAAACAATCCTAAAACAAAATAATGTAGGGAAAACAAGAATAACACGCGCCATGCCATTAGGGTCCGCCGTAAGTGCTGGGCACAAGTAGACGGGCAGATGCTTGCGTAGCATGAGGATCAATGCTTACCGTTCTGTGCCTACTTTATCACTGCTGTAGCTCCCGGCTAGTCTAATTTCTTACTTTGATACAGGGATTACAAAGCTGGAACACAACTTCTACTAAGATATTCTACCAAGTGTTGAACACTACCTTACAGAGTTTTAGTAACACTTGTGACTCGTATACCAATGATGGCTTCTTTGGGAACTTTGTATCCAGGGTACCCACATCCGCATCCTGCGCATCACTTTATACTGTCCGGTCATCCTAACCCTTACTTTTTCAACCCAAGGGAAGCCGGTTATCCTGGAATCCCACTTGGACTTCTTCCGCATCTGGAGCGCAGAGAAGCACCTCAGAAACCACCCTACTCGTATATTGCTTTGATAGCAATGGCCATAAGAAGCTCACCGGATAAGAAGATTACACTGAATGGTATTTATCAGTTCATCATGGACAGATTTCCTTATTATCATGATAATAAGCAAGGATGGCAAAATTCCATCCGACACAACCTGAGCCTCAATGACTGTTTCGTGAAAGTGCCACGAGAGAAGGGCAAACCTGGAAAGGGGAACTATTGGACTCTGGCCCCAGATTGCGAGGAGATGTTTGAAAATGGGAACTTTCGTAGACGGAAAAGACGCGCTAAAAATTCAATTGGTAACAATAAGAGTGACGCGACGGAGAAAGTTTCCGATGATTTAGACTGTAAAGTTGGCGATTCCGAGGAGCAGATGGAACCAAAGAAAGAGATAAAGGTAACAGAAGTAAACTTTGAGGAGCCAACGAAACGTCCCCCATGTGACGCAAATGAAACTTCCGTATGTAGTGACTTATCGGACTCAAGTTTTCACGGTGATGGTTATCATGATCAGCAATATCATCAATGCGATGATGCAGATGATTATAGACTATTTGCGGACACTGATAAGGACACAAGAAACAACGGACAAGAAGAAGGGGGTAATTTGTCCAACTCTCTGCTAAAGTCATCGCAAATGCATGAATATGTGCCACACATTGATCGTACATCGCCTTCGGCGGTACATGTAAGACATGAATCGCGCGCGACTTCGACCATTCGTGAGAAATCCTTTCTCATCGATAACCTACTTTCACCGTCATCATCAGCATCATCAAGTGAGCGTAAAAGGTGTTTATCCCCAGATAGCGGCAGTGGACCCCCAGCTAAAAGAAGTTGCGGAACGCCGGATTCCACGTATAGTCCTGGCGGCTGTGGCGGCAGCGGCGAGCGAGACTTTCAAAAGTCATTTCCAGGTAGTACGCACCCCCATATTACTTTAGATAAGCATTGGTTAAATGTACAACATGCTAGTGACAAACTTACAAGTAGTGCTGTAAACTTTTCAGATAAAGTGTTTTCACGTACTCCTTCACTAATGCGTCGACCACAATTTCGATCCGTATCTGCCTTCGAGCAACGAGGATGCTTGAGCGGTACTCAGCTATCCGCCATGGCAGGAGTACATCCGGCCCTATATTCCCCCTCCTCAACCCCAGTGTGGCCCTACGGACCTTACACTGCACCGCCACTTTATTTACCCCATCATCAAACTCATACCTCTTTAGTTTCATTTCCTTAAGAAGAGGGTTTATGAACTAAACACGGCATACTTGGGACACGACTGAGTCGAGTGGTTGACCTGGAAACGGCAGACGAGCATCCAGTACCTGAAAATCGATTTGCAATATGAAATCGATACAATGAAATTGAACTTCAATATGTATCGTACTGTAACCTATACTTAATGTTAGTGTATTAGTGAAATCAAACTTCTCTTTCATTCTCATCACGTATTACATGTTGCTAGATATAACTTAACTGTTAAACACATAACATGTTCTTAACCCACTTCTTCTATGTATTGAACGACATAACTTTGAAAAGGCTTTAAGGTTTTAAAACTCTTCTAGATATTTGTATTTGAATTAAACGTTGCAGTTAGTGAAATAGGAATAAGATAATCTAACGTGTATCATACGAAAGTGCCTTAAGATACGCATGAGGTAAAAAAAGACAACAATCAGAACAATTACCAAAAAGGGTTATTCATCAATTCATTGTTTAATATCTACTTATAGAGCAACCAATTATGATCGTTTCAATTTAATTGAAATACGAAGGAATATATGTATATTTATGTAAATTTCTCTGTATCTTTCTTGTAATAGATCAACGCATTATGATGACACCTTAAAAGAGTTAGTATGGTGTTGTCATCATAATGTAAAATCAAATTTTACATTCAAAATGGTGACAAGGGCTAGTTGTTTTGAACTCTTTGTTTAAATACGGTGTGGTTTCTCATTGTTCTTTGTGTATTGATTGACATATTGTGCTTGTCATTAATTAACAGAATTCAGCCATTGCGATTGAAACAGAATGTTATATATCATTGAAACCGTTGCTGAAATAAGTATCATTCATATTGGTGTAAATTGTGCTATTCCTGATGACTATTTCATCATATACCTGTCATTACTATTATCATTAAGCTTGTTAAACCGGTTTAAAAAGTCTACAAGTGACCATTACTTAGTCACCACTTACAAATACACTAATTCTGGGCGTTTAGGTTTTTCTGATGCCTTCTGTATCACTTTTGAATACCTGAATGCGTTCGCCCAAACAAAGAGTGAAGTACCCACTTTTTCGTTCACATATAAGAATTTTTGCAGACCTCTGCTCACATAAAATACTAAAACATTAAAATTGAATACAATTTTTCCGTAATTAGAATCAAGGCAATGTGATTTTTGTTTTAATTTGAACACATAAAGTGTTTGGAACAGCATTTTTCGAAACTTCAAACACATAAAATAAACTCATAATTAACTTCAAATTAGAACAAGAATTATGTTTAATTTGAGGTAGACGTAGAAGATATACTGTTTAGGCGAACTTAAAGTTAAAAATTCACATTGCTCTGATTTATAATAGGGAACAATGATGTTGAGTGTTAGTATTTGTTAGTGTTTCATGATAATAGCGGTCTGAGAAAATTTCCATCCTTTAATGAAAAAGTTGGTATTTTATTTTTGTTGTTTTGTGCTCAAAAAGTGATACAGAAAACAATATATGTGACATTGGAAAGTCCTAAATGTTAAATAAATGAATTATTGTGTTTAACGCATTGCATGTTAGCAAAGACATGAAAGATACGTTGAATTCAATGAAACGTATCTCAAAGGAGAGCATTCAACATTTTTCAAGACCTCAAAAGCTTGTAGTTTAACATTGTCTAGTTGCTCTGAATATAATGCAATTATAGTTTGTCTAAAAGGTCCTAAAAGTTACAACAATTGTAGTAAAATAAAGATATTGGGTTTTAAGCTGCTAAATATAGTGAAGTTCAAAATTTGCTCACTTTTGATGCTAAAATGGTGTTATCAAAAGCTTTTTTTGTATTTATATATTTTGTTAAATCCTTCTACAGTAAGAGAAAAACTAAAAACTTGGTAGCAATTCCTTTTGTGATCTCCTTAATTGTTCATACTCAAGAAAATTTTCAAACAAAAGTTCTGTGTACCTCCTACTCAAACAATGTCAAAACTTCATAAATTATCTTTTAGCGCAGATTTGGTATCGTTTTGGAATGATTCAAACCAAACCAAACAATTTAAAAAACGAGTTCATAATCGATTCTGTTGTACATGTACTTCAACATTGTTAAAACAGTTAAATAGACAGATATGATGCTATCTTTACTGGTACTTTGACTGTTCTTTTAGAGTTCCATTGGTTTCAATTTTCAATTTCAATCATTCTTTTAAAATGGAAACATAACTGATATCACATCTAATGTGTTTTCAATTTGATGCGATTAAAGTTACTTCAATGGTGATTATCGAATTCAGTGAAAAAACAAACGCAATAATTTGGAGTTAAGTAATATACCAGTTGGTTTTATAGATTATATTTTACATATATTAATGTTCTTTTAATACACTTTTAACACCAACTGTTTATTAGATACCAATATCATTGATAACACCAATATGTGTTAATAATTAACCAAATGGTGTTAATGAAAGCAACTGGAGTTAAGACCAGCACAATTTTGTGTTTAAAATATTCTGAAACAAATGTAGACTTTGAAACCACTGATGTTAAACTTGGTACCAAATTCGTTCCTTTTGGGGTTTTCACTGGGTTCTTTGTAGGACAATACCATTGATTAACTTTTGTCTACCTTACACGTTCAAATTTATTTCGCTATTTTAACAGCTTAGGAAAGTACCTTTTTTCTTGTAAGAATCCAGTTTTGTCAAGAGAAGGTGGAAAATGGCCCATCGGTTGGTGGAAAAGGTGACCAATTGTCTTTCTTAGCCTGTCAAATGACCTTTCACTTAAAAAAGTAATTCTTTAAGATTTTAAAATAGCGAAATAGATTTTAACACGTTGCACTGTAAAACAGTGCAGTTGACGAGTTATGTAACACTTAGAAAACTGTAGCCTAAAATTATCGATTCCAATATCTTTGTAATTGATAAATACAATTGAGCCCAATACCTTTCAGGTAAATATGATGATTGCATTTCCTTTGGAATCACTCGTTAAAAGTAATTGTTTTTAACGCCTTTTTAATTAATAAATACTATTTTGATTCTAATGCCTTTTAAATTGATAAAGAATCCAATGTCATTGCAATTGATCTCTTAATTTATCCCAAACTTTGTTGGGATTGATAAGTAAAAAGTAATAATCCCAATTGGCTTCGACATTTAAAAGTACAGATGTAATGACTCTAATACCTTTGGAATTGATCAGTGAAAGTACTGAATTATCTCGATGCCTTTGGAACCAAGAAGTGAATGATTCTGATGCCTTTAAAATTGATAAGCAGAAAAAATAATAAACATATTATTGAGTCCCATTTCATGGTGTTGGGCTTGATAATTTCTATTTTTTTCGGAAATAAAATTTTAATGGAGGTTCAACTGTTTATAATCGTAATTATAATCGTACCCTTCCACTAAAAGCACAATTTAATGATCACCCTGATTTTCAAATGGCATTTAGGTTAAACGCTAAAAAAATTAGAGTAACGTTGCCCTTTTCACTTTGTAAACTCTAGTGTATCTTTGAGATTTATAGATCACCTAAATGATTCCCTGAACAGTTCAAATGCATGTTTTGGAAAAGATTTGAGAATTAGACAAATTTAACAATGAAAACAACTTCAGAGCATTTGCATTATAAATTTAAATTGATGTTCAATTAAACATTTTCTACCATACCAAATGGTATATAAATATAGACTGTTATACTGCTAGCGAATGAAGCATACTTCCACGACCAGTCGCCATGTTTAGCCGTGTTTGTTATGTTAGCAGCCAGTTGATTGCTCCATCGCAGTTGCCGTAGACGAATGTGTATATTTTGATTTCTTAATGGTTCCAAAGAGTGACATCATAATTTACGAGAATTTTAAGAAAAATATTTCTCTACTACCAAATTGTTTATATAGAGTGAAAGAATGATAATAATATTAATATATCTCACTACTGATATTTGTATGTTGTTGTGTATAGTGGTGTGCGGTGATATCTTCAGAAATTACTTTTGAAGTGCTTCTAAAGTGTAATGCTTTACTTTCGAAAAAGTTGTACAGTCAAGACTAGTATCTCGCTATTATTGAACCGCACCAATTATTGACATGTATGACAAGATTGTATGAAAAGGCATTCTGTCATTTTATGTGGATAATAAAACAACGGCTATTTTCACAGCGAATTCAGGATTGTGTTTGTATTATCCGCGTGTTTCCTCGTGCTTTATTAACTCCATTTTTACTGATTACTACTAAGCACGGCTGACTGTTCGGTGTAAATCTCTCTCGGGAAATAGAAACTTTACAACTCCACCTCTATAGTTCCCTTTATTTGGTAGTGTTTAAACTTTGTCTATTAAAAACATTTTGCATGGGCCAGCGACTCCAAGGGCCCCAAGAAAACATCATTAGGGAGGGATCTTTGTTCGGACGAATTGTTCTATACAAAACTGTGCTTTAACGCCTCGGGCTGTCGTATCAAACACAAAATGCAATACAGGGATTGACACTTAGTATTCTACCGTTTGACAGGCTGTCTTTTGGCTGGCGTTTAATACACAAACTTCCAAAGTTTATTTGCCTTCCCTGTTGCGTTTACATAGGTTGCTACATCCCATTTTAAAGATTTCAAATATTTGGGAGTATGAATTGAACAGAAGGCAAACAAACAAAGGTATACACTGGGAAGTGGCCCACCCAGGGGCAAGGAAAGGGTTCTGACCACTTAATACAACATTTTCTAACATATTAAATTTTTGGTATGAATAACATCCGAAGTTCAACATTATTGTGTCTTTTATTGGCTATACTTGTACCTCGGGTTCAACTGGTTCAGCTGCCTCCCTTCAGACATCACGAGAAAGCGATACTTTGCATATTAAGGCTACTTTCTGAAAAGTAATTACTTAACAACATTTTCTAATGATCCTGCTTTCCCAATGAAATATATGATTGGATTATTTAATTCACTGATTAACCAAATTAAAAACCTACAAGGAAGCAATGTCTAACTTTAATCCATATTTTGCTTTCTTATCATCTTCTTTTTATTTATTGTTCAAAAAAGACGTTTCATTTCATAAATTTTAGTTGAATCTGATCTTGCGTTTTGTGCTTTAAGGGGGAATGTATCATTGGAAGGGCTACAAATAAAAATTACATAATTAAATCCATGAAAAAAATTACCTTTCTATTGCTTTTTGTTTGACATCGATCGGAGCTTCCGTTCAAAAAGTTATGGCAAAAAATATAACTTCGTGAATTGAAATTTCCTATATATTTCTTATGTATTTCATTGTTTTCTCAAGCTGCGATAATCAAAAATTTTGTTCACTTTAAAAATTGATATCTAAAAGTAATTCATTTTTTATCTCTAATTTTTACAATTATTTGTAAAATTCGAGCACTTATTTTCTATTTCATAGTAAAAGTAAAATAGCATTTGTAAAGCATAAAATGTTTTAAAAACAGTGTTTCTAGACTTAATTACCAATATCTCAACAGTGAATTTTAAGGATATGGCATCACTGCAAACCTGATTTCTCAAAACGATTTATCCTAGAGAGATGCGATAAAAAGCCAATTAAAACATAATAACTGGGCTACGGGATGAACAAACATATTGCCCTAGCCCCTTAGGAACCGGTTTTGTGGTGGGTCATTAGTCAAGAAAGCAAAAATATAATTATTTTTTCCACATGTGCACCAATGAACTCCCCCCCCCCCCCTTAAAACAAGTTCACATCATGCTAGTGGCAATATTTTGGTTCATCCCATAGTCCAGTTATTATGTTTTAATTTGCTTTTTATCCCATCTCTACGATAAATCATTTTTGAGATATCGCGTTTTAGATCTTAAAAAAGCATATATTTCACAATACTTTAGGTTACCTGCTGTAATGTCTGTCCACCGGACAGAAATTACACAATTCCTAATTTCTTGAAGGGACTACCGAATCTGCTTGCAAGGTTAGGCAAAAATAAAATAAAGCAATAGATCAGATGATTTAAAAGTCTAAACTGCAGTAATTTGGGGCCAGGGCAATGGATCACAAAATGCCCCTTTAAGAGTCCAAAGTCATTGCTAAATGAACAATCTGTCAAATCGGCTTTTTCGCACTATTGCCTCCAATTTACTATTTTCGATTGTTTAATTGAAAACAGGAGTATGTTTATACTTTGAAAATCCAACCTATTTTGGTTCTTCTTCGAAAGAAACTATTTTCACAGTCACGCACTGCTGGTAAACTTCATTCTCCCATAAATTGACAAACTATTAAATCAATATATGCTTGTATGCCTTCTGTGTAAATGTTTGGAAGATCAGAAATGTAAACAAACATTCTTCTGGGCATGAAAAATAAGTAATGTGTGCGAGCTTATGGCTATCTGGCTATGAGGTAAAGCACATCTCAAACGTGGATAACATAAACATTCATCGGGTAACGAAGGTGAACTTAGGTAGCCGACAACAAAAACAAGAAACTCAACTTGATGAACACCTACCATGTCAAAAAGGTCTTTGACGAAAGAGTCTACGGCGGGGTTTATTTTGGAAAGAAGATTGTTTTGAAAATATTGAAGCTATTCGTTGGTGGTATCCAGAATGGCACTCAACTAGGCGCGTTAACGGTAGAGTTCAAATTGTGGGTACTAAAGCAAATGAGTTAAGCTGGCTAATAATTCCGGTATGCGTACCTTACCAAAATTCTCGCGATACTGTCTGAGCGCTTATGTTTGTGAAAATTGTTTGACATTGTGAATGGTCATTTAACATTTTTAACGCTATGAAATGTACTCATCCTGATTCTAGGTATGATCCATGGATTTATTACGGGCCGGATGAATCTCAACACTATGTTTTTTTTTTTTAGTTGAAATATTAATATGTTTCATTTTTAAGAATGGTATCAATCAAAAACCCAACCGAAACCAAGTGCATCGCACTGAGGCATTACCGTGCATAGGCGTGTGGCCTATGTTCTGTATTTTTACGTACTTGATAATGCTGAACATGTGACTTCATATGGCAAGGGTACTGCCAGGCAAACGGCAAATATGGGTGTCCTTCTTTCCAAGTCCTTGGCCCTGAGTTCTTACAAACATTTCACCGTCCGTATCTGTACATCTTACAACACATCACTGTGGTGGGGATTGTGGTGGGCATATAACTAAGCAATAACGATGGCGGGGTCGCACTTCCTGATCAGAGTGACCAACAGCTCGCATGAGGAAGAATAAAATTAATTATAATTCTATATTTCATTCACAAAATAGAAATATTGTAGTGTATCAGGGAACTTTTATGAATGCCTAAATATCAAAAAGTACTCCATACAAAGATGTAATACTCATAAACACAATAGTTTTAGGTAAGTGGTGATTGCCTGTATTGCAAGTGCTATAAGTACAGGAACAGGACTTGGCCTGATATTCCTCAATGATCTGTACACGTGAAAATCATTACCATATTTTGATATTAGTGATATTTTATTTAATGTGCATATGATATGCCTGAACAGTAGGAGAGTAGAGTTGGCCGACTTTGATCATCGTACCTACCCACCAAATAGCTCCAAATTCTGTTAAACCTAGGTGGTAGCATTGGGTCGAGTTGGCCTTTTCTCTATTTGGGTAGGTACGCATAACGGAATATTAGCCAGCTAGACCCTTACGGCGGTACTAAACTAAATCTGTCATAAACCAGTTCGGATAACTTTAGATTATTGGGTAGTCTAAGATCAGAGCTTGTAGTCTCAGTGACCCCATGATACATTTCTTATTCTCGTTAAAGCAATGGGAACAGATTTTCTGGCAAATGACAATCTTCGAAAAGTTCCTCTCCAAACACACCTTAAAACAATATAAGGGGTTCCCCAAAATAAATCCATCCCCCCCCCTAAAATTCAAAGAATGTCGTGCATAACATTCACTTAAAAACTGGATTTAGAAAATTTAAAAGTTTTTTGAAGAGGGAAACATTGGCTCTGCCACAAAGTTACTACTTTTCAAAACACTTTTGGTATCAACTTACAACTGCTTTTCCAAAATGAACTTTTTTTCAAACTAGGACACTTTGCAGTATTCAAAATCAAAGTTCAACAAAAGATCAATTTACAACGACGATTCATTTCCTTTCTTTTATCATTGCATCTGAAGTTAATAAGCTTAAAACATTAAACGCATAGGCACCAATAAACAAACAGACAATACCAGACAGACAACCAAACAATGAGATGTAATTTTTGTCTAAAAACAAACCGTTTTGTGAAAGCAAGTGTGAGTTGATACTACTAATGCCACAACCAAATTAGGGTATTGACACGATCGATTGGCCAGCCAAGTCACCTGATCTCAACCCAGGTATCCCCCCCCCCCTTCCACAAAAGGGGAAAAGGCCCACTTTTTGCTTTTTTTAAACAGAACCAAATGTTAGAAGAACATCCACTTTATGGTGACGAGAGTTCAAAACGTCGAATCAAGGACCGTTTTGGGAGGTAGGTCCACTTTTACAAAAAAAAGTTCACTTTTTCGAAGTCCCGCACTCCCCAAAATAAATTAGCCGTATGGTCGTACGTTACGGATACGGGCCCTGTTCCACCAATAGAGAGTAGGGGACGTAGTGCACAGAATTCATATGAGTGTTCAATTGGATAAAATTGTGGAATTTGGTACACAAATACTTTATGCATTGATAATAAAAAAAATACTGATGAAGCACTCGCCAAACCCCTTTCTTGCCCCAGCTGGATTTCAACGACACAGGGTTACAAATTAAATTGTTCGATTGTGTTGAAAATCACCCATGATGTTTTTCCTGGTTACAAGGATTCCAAAAAAACTGTATAGTTTATACTATCTATGCTATATTTTTGGGAATATGGGGTAAAAACTGTAATAAAGGGTGAAAAAGTCCATTGTTGGTTTGTACGGGGTCAAAAATTTAAAGTTGCTCCAATTTTTTTGTAAAACGTGGTTCAAATGGTTGGTTCAGCTCATATAATAAAATATATGAATATTTTTTACTATATTACGTGTGGCGAATAAAGTTTAACAGCTAATCGCAGCGGATTGGATTCTATTGACCTAAGCATAGCAGATCACTAAGCATAACAGATAGGCAAACTATTCCTTATTGCCTCCTTTATGGCTAGAACACAATTGCACTACATATTACCTGAATCAAACGCAACTTTTAACTTTTTCCCCACATACACACCAAAATTAGACTTTTTCACTATTTTTACCCTATACTCCGAACTATACCATAGATAGTACAACCATAACTTTTTAGAATCCTTGTAATCTGAGAAAGGGTGTTATGTGCTTTTCAACATGATGGAGCATTTTTAAATTTTGACCTCTGTATAACCTTGAAACCCAAGTTAAGGTCATTAAGGGGGGGTGGCAAGTGCTTCCATTAATTTATGGGTTATCAATGCTAAGTACTTGTTGTGCAAAATACATTTTTATCCGAAAGCGCACACTCTTTCACTACAGTCCCCTGCTAGAGAAAATGTGAAGCCGATTGACACATAAAGAGCACCTACTCTGGCTCAACTTGGTGGGATTTTGTGAAAAGTGGCAAAAATGTCAATTTTTTTTTTTTTTTTTTTTTTTTTTTTTTTTAGAGATTTAAGGGATTTCTATTGTTAACAAAGTTTATCTATCACGAGATAAGTTTGTTATCTCCAGATCAGGACGCATTATTTGGGGGTTCAGTTTTGTTATCTGCAGCTAATAGAGCGTTGTTCCATTACGTCGGTCGCGCATACAGAATTTCAGTATGTCCTAAACCGCATGTAAAAAGGACAAACGAAATGGATCACATATTTACGGTTTAAAAGTTTGGTTTCCAAGTCAGTTTTTTCTTACCCTCACATTATGTGTCTTTATTTATCATAATAAAAACCCTCGTCTTCTTATTCTTCTACTTCTTGGTGTTCTCTCCTCCTCCTTCTTCTCCTCTATCCTCATGTGTCGGTCTTCATTCCTTCATTTCTTTTTATTAATTATGCTATGAACGCGATGAATGGTTTGCTTTCATCTCAGTCTTGTCTTCTTCTTATAAACTTCTAGTTGGTGTATCTTTTTCTTCCACTGCTCTTCCTTCTTGTCCTTCTTTTCTTTCTGTTTTGTTGGGCTTATAAAGCAGTGTTTCTAG